>JAPZEB010000021.1:27078385-27089084 GCA_029783705.1 Chaetodon striatus
ATGTATTTGGACTGTGGGAGGAAGCTGGAGTACCCGGAGAAAACCCACACTGACACGGGGAGAACATGCAGACTGCAAACTCCCTCCTGGGATTGAACCAGAAACCCTTTTGCTGTGAGGCGACAGTGCTAACCACTACACCACCCAAATTTAATCTTTAAATAGATAATTCAGTCAGGACCACTTAAGTCAATGAAACCTTTATTTCAATTTGCAGTATTATATTTGGTGGCATGGTTCTGCTCAGGAAGTCCATCAAGGTCTCTTCTCATCCCACTGACGGTTACACCTAACATTGTGGATTGTGCTTACCAACTTTATCTAGCTGTCATACTGGAGCTACAAGGGGCCCTACTCTTAGGGGGTTTTGGGACAGTGGCAGTGCTCAGTATAGTGTCTAAATGAGGGGGCCCCTGCTTCCCAAACTTTGGGGGAGGACCCCAAACATTTGCAAAGTTTGCCTCTCCTGATGGTGAACTGCTGGTTTGAATGTATGTGAGAGAAAGAGGAATGGAAACTCTCCCATTCTCACACTTACCAATTAGACAGAAGCAGAAAAATGAGGGGAGATGTAGACTGAATTGTAGGTTTTCTGTGAAGTGCACATGTGTGTGTATGTGTGTGGTAGAAACAGTAGTAGCAGTTACTTATTGATGCCGGGCTCCTGGGGAATCTCCTCGCTGGCCTCACACAGCTGATCACACAGACGTACAATTTGGAAATCTCGTAGATGAGATTACACCAAGCCAGTCGTAATCAAATGAAAGCTACTTGAATTCCCATCAGTCAGCTTCACCGCAGTGCTTTTGTAATGCCTGCCAACTGTTACAAGTTCTTGCATCTTGAATACGAGATCAATCTTGTGATATCTCTGTGTAAAGTTTCCTTTTGAGCATGGACCTCCGCGCTTCCTGCTGCAGGAGACAGGTGTAAACTAAAGCTAAGATGTCTTCATGTGTTGCACTTCCTGGTCACACAGATTTGACCTTTTCTTTAAGGATTTTGGGATCCACAGTTCTTATTCATTCTAATGGAGACTTCCTGCTTCCTGGTCACATTGTTGTGTATGCACGCTGAAGCATCTGGATGCAGCTCCCTCACCACTCAGAGAGAAATTGGAACATGAGCAGGCAACAGATGACACACTCACACCCAGAGGTAATTGTAATGAGCGTGATACAATACACACACACTGCGCTGAGTAATTGTAGCCTACTGCTGGAGTCTAAACAATACTGCAACAGAGGGCTTAATCAAGGAAAACAAAGAGACAGCAGTCAGAGGGATTGAAAGGACAGAAATAGAAAGTAGACAAAGTGGAACCATGGGGGTTGACAGAAAAAGATTTATTTCAGGTGTGTGAAAAAGAGCATCATTTTGGTGGTATTTACATTTAAATCAAACATTTGAGGAGTTTTTTTTTCATACTTTAACGAAAACACTGGATGGGAAAGTCCTTCTATTCTATGTGGGTTCTCTGTGTTCGCATGCATAGCCTTGGGCGGAAAAGATCTGTTCCACGAAGTGAGCAAGAAATCAGGTGTCTACTTTATGTCTGTAAATGCACCTCAAGTCTCAGATTGTTTTGTGTTTGTATATTTTTCCGCCCACTAGAGACATCAGACTGCTTCTGAGACCTCTGACAAAACCGCTCGCAGGTATTTCAAGATATTGACAAGCAGAGCAGCGTTGAAAAGTAGAAGAAGGAGAAGAAAAGGTAGCACACCCACAACAGAGGAAGCTGAATGCACGGTAGACGGCAAACTCGAGATGCTGTTTCCCCCAACAAAAACAATCCCAGAGAGAGTCAGGGCAGCGCGAGAGCAACCCAACACATCTGCTGTGTAGGTGGCTGAATGATGTCCCAGAATGCAGTCTGGCTGCCCTCTGACCTCCCTGTGGAGTGTTGCTCGAAGTGGCTCATCCGCAGTTCCATTTCTTGGATCCACCCTGACACACACACATACTTGTACACACATGCGGCAGCTGGCTGCGGTGTGTAGAGGGAATATGGTGATGGAAATGTGTGTGTGTGGTTGTGGTAAAAGTTGCTGTGTCCTTCCGCTGTGCATTAATTATACATGTGGCATGTGGGTGTCTGATTGAAATGAATATTTTACTGCTTTTAATCACTGCCATTGCCAGAGTGATGGAGCATCTGGCTGTGTTACCTGGGTAATTAAAGACGCTGTCTCACACATGCACACATGCAAGTCTCAGAGGTTGTGTCTGCAGTATGAGACGGAGGCACTCCAGAGGCTTACTAATGAGTAAAATTAGATTTGGAATGTTTTGAAGCAATGGGGCCCATGGAAAAATAAAGATTGCTTTTTGTCTAACTTTGATTAGCAAAAAGCTTTTCATACAGGCCAGAGGACAATGGAAAACCTCTTTTAGCTGATGTGGCTTTGGGCAGAGGTAGTCCGAGCTGCAGTTAAAGGTACACTGTGCAGGGTTTTGACTCATACAAAGAAATCCCTCTCAATCATCACTTAAGGCACACTAGAAGTTTGTGGCAATGAATTTATCTGCAGACTCTGCCTGTATTTTCATATTCATTTATTCATTTCCGTAACCACTTATCCTCTTGGGGGTTGCGGGGGAGTTGGAGCCTATCCCAGCTGACACTGGGCAAGAGGCAGGGTACACCCTGACAGGTCACCAGACTATCACAGGGCTGACACATAGAGACAGACAACCATTCACACCTACGGCCAATTTAGAGTCACTTATTAACTTGCATGTCTTTGGACTGTGGGAGGAAGCTGGAGCACACAGAGAAAACTCACGCTGATACAGGGAGAACATGCAAACTCCGCATAGAAGGGCTCCCCCATGCTGGGTGTGAACCAGGAACCCCTTTTGCCGTGAGGGGACAATGCTAACCGCTGCACCGCCGTGTTCGAGACGTTCCTGGGCACAGCGCTCAGGTGAGGTTGGGACTTTACAAAAAAGAGCCAGACCATAAGCGGCACGCATTCAAGATGCTACAAAATGAAGCAATAAAAAAATAACATGAATACGATAAATGAGAGTGAATGTGGGGTTGGCATGTATACATGTAACTCTGTCAGTACATTGTCATGTCAGTGTCTCTAATGGCTATTGACAACCTCGCTCCTCTGTACCTCTCCAAACTCTTGCATATTCGCACCCCAACCCGCACTCTCAGGTCTTCTTCTTCCATCCACCTCACCGTCCCGCCAGCCCACTTGACCAACATGGAGTCTAAAGTCCTTCAGCAGCTCTGCTCCCCACCTCTGGAATTCCCTCCCATCGGACATTCGTAGCATGAACTCTAGCTCCATTTTCAAATCCCGCCTCATCTCTTTCAAATAGCCTGTTCAGTATGACTCCCGTCCGTCTAGCCACACATTTGAGTATTTATTTGTTCTTATATTATTTAATTCCTTATTGCGTTGACTTTTTTAATCTGCTGTTATTTCTCTATCTTTGCCTGCAAGGCGACCTTTAGTGTTGTGAAAGGCACCTATAAACACATATTATTATTATTATTTATTTAACCATTTAGAACCATCAGTGTAAATGTGACAAATGTACTCTTTGTTTTATTGTACAACTGGTAAATGGCTGTTCTCATTTTTTGTCTGTCACTGTTTGGTCCATGTTTTTCCGCTAGTAACAATTTAATATTTTGTTCCTAAGTTTCAATTTGTCACTTCCTGTACACTGAGAAGATTCTCCCCACTGAACAAACCTGCCAAAAATGTATTTTTAGCAAATAGGGCAAAACAGAGGTGCTCAGAAAGGCTGGGCTTGTTCTTCTCTGGTGCAGTCTATAGTGTGATCTAAGTGAGCTGATAACAGACCTTTTTTCTACCTTAAAACCTTGCATAGTGCAGCTTTAAAAAATACATGTCTTTTCCTTTTACCTATAGTGCTCTCTATCAGTCAAGATTGTTTTGGTGTGAGCTGCCAACTGTTGGCTTTTGTAGAGATGTCTGCCTTCCCTTAAAATATTGTAGAACTAGACGGCATTCGGCTTGTGGCGCTCAAAGTGCCAGCAAAATTCATTTAAATACCTCTGTCTCTTCCCAGAAATCATGACCCGGTTACAAAAGACAATCCACAGACCTTGTTGTGAGCAGTTTCAAATAGGAACTGATTTCTTTGTACTGACACCTACTAACTGCATCACTGTGCAGGGGGAGGTGTGCATCTACTCATGGACACGAGGCTCATACTTGTGACAGCATGAGACGTAAACATTAATGGCGTCCTCCTCAGCTGTGCTGTAACGTTAACTAGCTCAATGGTGCTAGCTGAGCCAGCAGTAGATTAATACTTCCTCCTGCATGGTGATACGATTGATGGGTGTAGTAGGGTGTAGTAGAAAATTGTTCCTCCATGAAAACTGCACACAACAAGGTCTGTGGAATATTTTTTCCCAAATCTTTTTATTGACTTTTCTGCAGACATGAACAAGTCAATACAGCAGTACAGAGCCTGATAAAGTGTCTGTGGCAGGAAAAAAAAAAAGAAAATAGAAGAACGGGAAAAGAACCACCCCCCTCACACCAGCCAATGCTGGATTTGGTCTCACACACACACACACACACACGTGTAAAATAAATAAATGGGATTAAAAAATAAATTAAAAAAAGAGAGTTGAAAATAAATAGAATTAAGAAATAAAGTTGGATACTACTATAATCTAAAATAGAACAAATAAAATGAGCATGAAGTGTCATGAAAGGACCATTAAGTAAGCCTGCAGTAGTTGTGATTAAATATGCTAGATAATAGCTTGATACATGCACATAATGTTGTGTAATGTTGGAGTACACAGTGATAGTAATAATTAAGAACAGGTGAAATGGAAGAAGGATACAGACGGATGGAAAGGAGGAACACTGAAAAACTCTTTATCCAACTCCAGTGGGCTCCACCTAGGGATCACTCAGCATCAGGAATCATAGTGAGGTCATTGATAAAGGCCAATAAGGGACTCCAAGTCTTGTGGAAAGAATTTAAGGATCCCTTCAATGAGAATATGTGGAATATTTTCTGTAATTGGGTCATAATTTCTGAAAAGAGACATTGCACAAGCTGAATGACATCTAGTTACATTAGATGAGAGAAGACTGACATCTCTACGGCCAGTATCTCCAACCCTTGGCAACTCACACCAGAACGATCTAGATTGATAACTAGTGCTACAGGTAAGAGGAAAAATATGTATTTTTTATTTTGGGGTGAACTGTCCCTTTATTCTAAACTGATGTGTGAGCTAATATCTGCATCAAGACATTCTCACTCCTCGTCACATATCAACGCTTGGTCATGGACCTTCCATGTCCAGATACAATTGTGAAAAGTACCCTGGTATGTTGACTGTTGATGTTCTGGGACGCCGTGTCAAGTTCTGCCTGTTACATGCATTGTCTTCTGTCAAGATACACTTCCGTTTTCACAGGAAATTTCCCGTTAGCATACTGTCTCTTTCAAAAGAGACGTTAACACCACTCTCCTGTGTGAAAGTCTGTGTTTGTTGGACCCATCCACCACCTCTCCTGCCCACTCTGCTCGGTCTTTCCCGCCACATTTCCCCCTGACGCTGCTGTGTGCCCTTAAACTATTACGGCAACCAACCGCGTATCATGCCGACGTTAAAGCACGGCTTTTTTGTCAGTGTCTGACACTGCAGGTCACTGCCCAAGCACCGGATTTCAACGACTTCAGAGAGAGACTGGGTTGTCTGCTTTGGTCACAGTGCATACAGTAATAACCTGAGAGAACCATGCTTTCCTCAGTAAACATATTTGTCACAGAGCTAAAAAATGGACACAACCAAAATGAAAATTGATCTCCAATTTCTAGTTAAAAATGATTTATAAATCTGGTATTTTTTACACATGGTGGTTTTCCTCAGCTCTGTTCTGTCGGTTGTGTGAAGCGCGGTGAAGGAACTGTCTCTCATGGGGTCATCGAGGCTATCTGGGTATTCTCTTTCAACGCACAATACGGGTCTTCCTCTAATGGCTCCTCGTGTCTTCCCCGTCTGTCTTATCATCTCGATCTGTGCCTGCGCGAGCGTGTGTGTTCATGGTTGAACTGGTAGAGGTTTTTATAGTCTGGCTGCTCTGATGCTATTAGAGATTAGGATGTTAACACAGTCCCTCATCTGACTGCATCGATCCCAACCCTCGCAGTGGAATCACATTAATACTAACAACGTCAGGTACAAGCTTTGTAGCTCTCTTTACCCCTCTCTCTCTTTTTACATCTGCTTCTCTGTCAGTGTTGATTTGAATTTGAATAACCAGCGTTCTTCCCCGTCTTTCAACAAGGAGAGGGTGCAATCTAATGAAGGGAAAGAGGGGAGGAAGATTGCAGAAGCAGAGGGGGACTAGAGGATGTGGAAATGAGATGAGATGAAACGGTTTAAATCAGTCTTCCTCAGCTGCTTTGACACCGGTAGCTTTCAGTGTTTGAGCGCATACATCAAGTCACAACTCGGGGTAAGCGTATTAAGATAGTGAACAAGTGTCTTTTTATGGTCCCATGAGAAAAATGAACAGCATGCAACAGTACGGTTTACTTAAGGACAGGTGGTGACAAAGTCAGATTAAAGGTCGGCGATGACTATGAAATATCAAAACTGACATTGAAAATGTAAGTGTTGTGAGTAACATGTTTCTCTTTTAAAGATATTGCATTTTACAGTTGGTTTTGCCTCCTCTTACAGCATTTGGTTGGCCACCCGTGAGTTAAGAAATGTGTTCTGCTGGTGTAAACAGAACAGAAACCAACACAAACTTTTTTTTTGAATCCTTCTCTTTGTCCGTCAGTGCAGCAGTGCATTATGTTCTTCCTCTCAACTACTCTGTGATCCCTGGGAATTCAACAAGACAACATGGAAGGGAAGAATTCACACCAAAACACTGTCTGTGCTAAGTTCAACAAACTGTGACAGACCCGGCTGGACATTCAGACCAAAAGTACTGTACAGCTGGCAGGCACAGTCGGTGTGTTTTAATGGCTTCCACTTTAGAAGAACACCCTCAACACTGATATTATCCAGACCTCTTAATTAGGTTATGAAATGGTTTGATTTCATTCATGTATACACACTGTATGGCTTGCAGTAAAAAAAGAAATTCACAGTGCAGCTGACCCTGAGATGTCAGATTTTGAAGCCTCTTGAAAGCTCATGAAAGCACCATATACTAAAAAGCCGTCATCCTGGTCTGCACTAAAAGAAAGTGTTTCTTCTCACATTAGTACAAGGCTGTTAAATGAAAGCTAGGACATGCTCTCTGTGGGGTTTATACATGGAGCTGTGATGCTCTTTGGGTGCATCTGGCCTGACAGAGCTTTTTGGAATCCTCGGATGGATGGTGGCCAAAACACAATAGAGTGTTTTCATATATGAAGCATTTGTTTATGTCTTTTATTAAGGACCTGTACAATAACTGCAGAATTATAATTCTCACCCATATCTTTATTTTTGTATAAAATATGTTTCGACCCAAGGCTTGACACTTCAGCAGATGAATCAGTCACCCCCATGTTCTAAGATCGTGCGCCAGCTCTTGAGTCTTTCGGCAGGTGCAGACCAGATTTCACTGTGCTTGTGTTGTACCCCAATGATATGATGCAATATGAAGCTGTGTACTCTCCCCTTTTTAACCTCCTTGCTTTAAGAGCAGGGCTCCACAGCTATGTTTGCCATTGTCAACCATTTTGAGAAATTAGCAACCACTTCTAGCCTTTTTATCAATAAAAAACAGGGACAGCAAACAGCAACAGGTACACCCTCAAATAAATGTTTTAATATTTGTTGCATTAGTGATATTTGAATGTTGCTGTTACAGTCAGAACTGGAGCCAGACAACGCTGCAAGTGCATTGGTGCATGTACTCCCGTGCTCACACAGGCAGCTGTTTTAGAGACAGTGGTGAAGCAAATTAGGTTGTTTGACTGTGGGGAGAAAAGTTTGACCAACCCGTCGACATCACAAACTAATATAAAGTTAATTTGTTAGCTTAGGTTCAGGAGCAGGACCGCGCCTCAACCACATCTCTGAATACCTGTCAATCCTACTTCCACCTTGTCAACCCATCCTGCTCTGTTTGTCTCAGATTTCTCGACCCATCCTCCCTTTCCCTTTCCCTTTCCGTTTACCATCATCCTCCCTACCTCATCCTTACCAACATTCCTCCATCGTCTCTTCCCTTCTCCCTTCATCTCCTTTTATTAAATCTGGTGCATACCTCACCTATGTCTCATTCTATGTACCTTCTGTGTGCCTGTAATAAGCTCGGGTGGATTCAGTACATTCTCCCAGACCAACCTAACAGAAGATATCACGCCACCATCTTCACCCCCCACTTACATCCATTCAACAGTGCTCAACAACTAACACTTCCTGACCTACACTTAAACATTTAAATGAAATGTTGTGGTGGCGTGGTCCTTGCTAGTGAAGTCCAAATTGATTCAACTGAAAAAGAACCAGATAAACCTAAACAAAATACAAGACGGAGATGTATGTAGTCTTAGGAGGCAAAGTACTCTGACATCTTTGACATCAAGTTCACTAGTTCAAGGTAGCACATACAGAACCACACGGCTAGACAACCACTGCAGCTTGAAGCAACACAAGTGAGCAGCGCAACAACATAACAGGGTGAAGGCTGCAGGACCTGGCACAGCCGATGACAAGCCGATGAACACTGCCATCCACAAGATGGGAACCGGGAGATCTTTACAAAACTTACCAATACTACCCAAGGGTGTAGGTTTTGCTTCAACATTTACGGGAGCACGTATAAAACAGTGGGTTTCCCAGAAATTTTGAAAGTCAGACGTTTAATTTCCTGAATTCTGGTGAATTTTTATGCACAAAAACATGCCTCTCTGCTTTCTACATCATTTTTTGTGTTTAAATGTCTTTAATTTTGTCAAAATAAAAGTCTTCTGCACCTCTGATGTTTTTACTTGGGGGGGGGGACAAATGCACATGTTCTAAAAATACTACATTTATGACACCACAGATTATGCTCTGAAAAATAAGAAACCCATCCTGCTGGATCACAAATTACAAAGACTTTTGTTTGGATACCGTGAAAAAGCTTTTAAACATTGTTTTTATGTCATATTTTCATTATTACTCTGACACATAACTGTATAGTATCTTATTCATTCATTCATTCATTTTTAGTTTCAGCAACCAAAAGCTGATGTCTTGTTGCCAACCAACTGCTTTCAAAGGTTAGTGTTGAGCCTTGAGTAGCGTCAACAATAAAATGAAATGTGTCTGAGATAGTGTTAGTCCAACCAAAATATGTCTAGAGAGCTCTGTCTGTTGTTGCTTTATGTTTACTGCCTCTTAAATACATTTGTTGATGCGTGCATCTATCACCTTCGACAGAAATGGATCAGAGAGTACAGGCTTATTAGCAGCCATGAGCCTCACATTAATAAACCCTGCACACATACGCAGGTGTTTTCATTCTGATTAGACCACAGTTAAGTGTAGCAGAGCATTCCTGAGCACCAGAGTCAGTGTACCAAGAAAGATGAAGGTCTTTTCAGGTAATCACATGCATATTATGAAAATCTATATTAAGACTCGCTGTCCATAATTTGCAGTGATTGTGATGTGAGCAAATACAATGATAAAGGTGTCGAAGTTGTCCCACTGCTAACAGGTGCATCAGGAGGGAGGGAGGGACATGTCAATCAAGTGGGCGTGTCTGTACACACCCACACAGTCCTGAGAGGAGGTCTAATTAGGAGAGAGGAAACACCTGTGTGAGTGTGTCCACAGCAGCTGGGTGTTACAGCTATGATTAGCAACACAGTTATGTCGGAAGTAAAATGGCGAACAAGATATGGTTCAATTAAAAGCTGAAGATGCTTTGGATATCCGCACTTTAAATGCATTTTTTATTGTGAACACAAGGGAGCAACAATGAGCCCAACACGGCTGTGACAGCAGTCTGAGGCAGAAACGACGCTGGAAGATGTAAGTTAACATTTCTTGGAGAGTTATATGCTGTGTTTAGCCTGTGCTGAAAAGATGATACTGGCTTTGTGAGTTTGAAACGGGAATATTGAGAACAAATTCTAGTTTATCAGGCTGACTAAACATGTTAATATTATATACATGAGGCCAAAAGGTCCCACAAGTTGCTGTTAGCTTATTCAGCTTGCTAAAATATGCTATAATTAGGCTAAAACATACTACAGTATGTTGAACCCTAAGTGCTTTTAGGGTAACTAGTGTTGGGAGTAGGGAGCTACATGAAATGAAACTAGTAATGTGTAACAACATTTAGCAGTGGCTTGAAGTTCAACTACATTATTAATATTTGTATGATAATTCAAGTAGTTTCATTACTTGTTTTTGGGCCATTTTTTGAGAATTAGCTAAATTGACTTATGTTTCTTGTGATATGTTTATGTTATATTTATTTTATTTAGAAAGGGACAGTGCACATTAATTGACATGGTCACTTAAGTCATGTAAATGTGCCAGATTTAGCCATACAGGCTGATTTTCATCTGCACTCCCTGGCAGGCTGATGGTGTCTGTGTCTATAAAAGACGTTAAAATAACATACAAAAGCACAGAAGCACAGATAAAAACGGACCGATGGCATGTCCATAGAAGGGCACATGAACACAGAACAAGCATATAACCACAGACAAAAGCACATAACAAAGACCT
>JAPZEB010000021.1:27166036-27176798 GCA_029783705.1 Chaetodon striatus
AGCCTCAGAAGAACATAGAGTGGTGTGTGTGTGTGTGTGTGTGTGTGTGTGTGTGTGTGTGTGTGTGTGTGTGTGTGTGTGTAAATACGATATGTGTTTGTGCACATTTATGTGTGTCTGCTTGTGATGTCTGCTTGCTTGTGTCTCAGCGGGCTTGTTTCACAGGAAGGCGGGTAGTGTGTATTTAACGTGCACACGTATGTGGGAGTCTGCGAGGACTTTATGCAGTGCATCCTCCTCTTCTCTGGGCTAGTTTGACCACTTCAGGAATATTGTGTGTGTGTGTGTTGATGTGAGAGACAGGGAGAAAGACTCAGAGACAAGAAGCTGTAACAGGGTTTTGTCAGAAAGGAGAATCAGCGTGAGTTAGACTCACAAGAGAAACTTTTGTCTCTGTCTCTATCTGTCTCCGACTATCTGAGCCTCTGTCTATCTCCTTCTCATTCCTCTCTGTTTCTTACTCAGACGACATGGCCTCTAGGGTCAGGATTGGGCAGGATGTTTTCAGACAGATTATCTAGACAGTGAGGGGACCGTGCTCAAACAGAGGGTCATCCAGACTGCCTTGTTCTATCCACAGGCGAAACACACACAAAACAACCGTGACTCACTTTGTCTCACAGTAGGAAATCCTCTTGATAATAACTGAACTCAGGCCTCCATCCTGCACCTGAATGCACAGGAAACTGCAAAAATACCACTGCCAGGTTGTGGGTAGCTCATGGGAAGTTCATCCTCACAGACACACACACACCATGTGTTGTGCAGGATATTGTACAAGTGTTTCCTCAGCAATATATTATCTGATTAGGCTGAATTAATGAGACCCAGTGGAATGGTAAAACTGCTCTTTTGCATCCTTCCTTCTAGTTATCTCACCATCCCTCCAGCCTCCATTTCTTCCCTTCACACTCACTTCACCCTGCAGCTTCCCGCACCCCTGATTTTATTCTTTTTCTCTGTTTGCTCCTCCCTCCCCTCACCAATCATTACCCCCTCTGCTCTTGTTTTTTTGTCGTCTAGTCGGGTAAGAAGTCACTGGTGAAAAAGGTTTCATTGTGGATTTTTGAGGCCTCTTCTTCTTTGACCATCGCACCGCTTTAATTAGACAACTGTGTCGGCACATTCTGCAACATAAGATGTCAAACTGATGGCTACACACACACATACATATAGACCACACACATACTGTATATGCACCCACACGAGTGCACACATACCCTCAAGCATTTCCGACTGATGGTTCACACGGAGCAGCATTCCTGATTTGCCAGTAAGTTATATTTAATCTGTGCACATACAGTATAATATGTGATTAAATCCTGTTTGATTTGTGTGAAAGCGAGGAGAAGCTGGTCGGTCTAACCAGCTGCCTGTCTTAATATGTGAGCTGGCATGAAAAGAGGAGGCAGGAGATTCCCTCATCCCACTGTCTGCTTTTCTTATTAAACACACACTGCTTGTAGGACTCTCCTCCTGCAGACAGCGTGATGTGATATGTGTGTGTGAGTGTGTGTGTGTAGACTTTGTGAATTTGCAAGTCTCCTCTGCTACAGGAGTTGTTTATTTCATGATGCAAAATATACTTCATTATGAGTGACACCATGAACATGAGGACAGAGAGGGAAAGACTTTGAATGCGTTAGTGTGAGCGTGCACACGTGTGCTCGTGTAGCCTTGGGGCTGCTTCTTGTGATGTTTAAGCAGAGTTTCATGTCTCCCCTCATTAAATCAAAAGGAACAGATCTTTTTGAAGAATTGCTGGTGTGAGAATTTACATATGTGTGCTTTTTTTTTGTGGAGGTGGAGGGCTGTCATTGGCTCACCTCTAACAACGCAATCAAAAAAAAAATCACAAAGCACAGGGCAAAGTTATTGGTCATATGCGCAATGACAATGAGGGGGGTGTCGAAGAGCACCTGCTATTTGCATTCATATGGGTGCAGTTTGCCATACGCAAAAGGGCTGGATGAAGTGGAATAAATTGACAGGTACGGTGATCATAGCTCTCAGCCGGTCACATTACTGACACATTACCTTTTTAAACAGCTGTGCCAGTTTCTGCAAATAGAAAGTCCACAAGGACCAGTTTGGTAATGTGTGAACCTGCCCACTTTGACCGTCTTCAGCAAAATTTATGGCATAACTACTGTTTTGTATCACAATAAAAATTTTAAAGGGTTGAATTTATCTGTCGTCTTTGTAAATGCCACCTTATGTTCCCTCATCTGTATGAACTGCACCCCAGTGTTGTTGTACTCAAGATCAATTTTGGTTTTAAAACTGGTCCCAAGTCCACTTTTTGAAGGTCTCAATCTTGTCTCAAAGTTGACCCTATCTTCACTCGGTCTTGATTTCGTCTCCGACAAAGACTCAAAACCGGTCAAGAACACAACAGTGGGGATATCACCACCACAACTCCCTTGAGTCTTGGTCTTGTCTTGGTCTTGATACACTCTGGTCTTGGTCATGATTTCGTCTTGATTTAGTTGGTCTTGACTACAACATCGCCCCCTTCTCATGTAGCTTTTCTTTGCTGGGAAAGAAAAAAGCGAAGCAGTGATCATACATGTTAATCTGCAAGTGTAAAGTAAGGAAACATTTTTCTCTTAACCCTTTTTCTCTATGTCTAAAATAATAAATTATACATGGCGAAAAGATGGGGAGAGCATCACACCAGCATGGAAGTATGTGTGAATTATAGATTTGGGGATAGGAAGTTAAGATATCACTTTAAGAATATAAAATTTTGACATTCTGTGGCCCAGAAATCAATAGCAATTTAGTGCCTAACTTCAAATAGATTTGTTGATTTTAAAATTTGGCTACACTTAACACATTACACCAGTCCATGTGCAGTGAATGCACTAATGATATGCACTTCATTGGTGGAACAGCTAATGTTTTCTGGCGGAGTTATGAACCTTTGCTTTGAATCCATCACATCTCATAAAACTCACTGGATAATACCAAACAAGAAAACATCAAAGAGGTCTTTCTTTTTGTAAGCAGGCTGCAGCTAGCAGCACTTTTCCTCTTTCTTCGTCCTCACTCCCTTCATTTTTTGTCTGGCCCAATCAAAGTGTCGGGCAGACAGCGATTCCTCTGGAGTTTTGATTAATAGTATTACATTAAATTTAGGGAGCTGGGAAGTGAGAGTGAGAGAAACAGAGAGAGAGAAGTAGACAGAGAGCAAAGTATAAAAGGGAAGAGACACTCAATCCTTTTGTATTTCTCTGTAATAACAAGTATCACTGTCAGTTGTTTCTGAGGAGGATAAACTGCTGTTGACACTCTGTCCCTGGAAAGACTTTCACTTCAGTTTAGTTCAATTCAAGTCAACACTTCAGTTTAGTTGAATGCAATGTATAGTTGGAAGGAAGACCTTCACATGCCTATTTTTTGTATGCATTTTTAAAATCCGTCATCTGATGAAAATCGATGCGCACAGAAACCCTGCACACTTAAGATACATTTATTGTTCTATTCTTTGCGAAGATTTGCAATGCTATACAAAATGGAAAGACATATTTGCTCACTTGCTTCTCTCTGTTGGAGGTATGTTTTTGGCTGTCGGCACTCTCTGCGTCTCGTATGTGGCTGTCGTGTGTGTGTGCGGCATCTGAGCTGTCCTCCCTCTCTGTGTCCACACTGTTGCTTTCTCTGTCTGTGTGTGCCGTCCTCATCCTCTATTTCACCTCCTCCTAGTCATCATCATCCACCTGAATATTCCTATCTGACCTGTTGAAAGTAGGCTAACCCTGCGCACCCTGTTCCTCTCTCTTGTTGCTAACATATATGTCCTGCAGGTAATGTCACTTTTTTCACTGCATCCTGGTCAAACAAGTCTCTAAAGGCCTTTACTGAATGCGAAAAAAATCAGAGTATCAAACCTGTTCTAGAAACTGACAGTCAGTGTGTTAACCTGACTGACACAATTATGAGGTCATATTTATTTTTGAATGTGAATCATTTGATGGACTTGGTGTGCAGAGGCCTTTAACATGGTTTAAGTTTAGTTTACCAGTACCATGAGGGCCCCATTGCTCTCTTTCTCTGTCTCTCCTCAGTATAAAGTCCTCTTCAAATGCTGCACAGATTAAGAAACATTTCAATAATATTCTCAACAGCAGCACTACAAGCGTTTGTTCAACACTCACCAGGAGAATGTAAGAAGTACAAAGACTATATTTTTTTAAAGCAGCTGTTGTTCGGCTATTTATCAACTAGCATATTGTGGAGAGGTAGGGTTCCTTTTTATTGCACTCCCACGATCTTTCCGCAGGCAAAAAGTTTACAGATATGTGTGTGTTTTGCTTTGTCTCCTCCGCATTATACTCGAGCTGGTAAGTTGAGAACTACGTCATCACAGCTGCTGTCCTCTGACTGTCACCAAATGTTGTTTGCGGCATGTGTGGGCACCTGCCTTGGCACTGTGTGTACTAAAACTGGTGCACATCTGTGTTCACTGATACGTGTGTGTATGTGTGTGTTTGTGAGAGAGAGAGAGAGAGAGAGAGAGAGTGTGTGTGTGCATACATTGAGGTGAGTGAATTTGAACACCAGCCAACAAACATTTAATTCTCCCTGATGCTCCACCTTCACAGTCACTCTGTGAAAGCAGCAAACTCTGTATCATTAGCAGAATACATTAGTCTCCCCTTGACAGCTTGCCAGCTAAAACACCAATTAATATTCACATCCCACCCTTAATGGAATCAGGGGAGCCAAAGACGGCATCATTTTTAGGAAAAATGGACTGCTGTCCAGATACTATGAGGTCATAGGGCACATAAAACACAGATACAGGCATACACGAAGATGCACATCATACACAAGCACGCACACATACAGTTACACCCAAATAGATCTGTGTGTGTCTGTTTAGATGATTAAAGGTGTGTGGGTGAGAAATCCAAATAGAAAATAGGCTTATGTGTGGTAAAATTGAATTTTAATTGACAGTAAAGCTCAACAGATTAATCTGATTTCTGATCTGATTTTACTTGTGTGTCTCATTTTGGTGGGAGATACAATACATCACTCAATGGATATCTTATTAAAGTCCCAAGATTCAATTTCCCCCCGTGCCAGGGCAACCAACGTGGAGTTGCAGTCGGGTTGAAAAGGGATCGACTTCTCTATTTATCTTAGATTAGCTTTTGTGTAGATGATGGCTATTGTGTGCACAGATGAATAGCACTGCGCATTTTAAATTTGGCACCGAGATTCTTTTCTCTTTGAGGTAGAGTGATTTAGCAGGGTGCGACACAGAGATGTAGCGTTGGTCAAGTTGTCCTTCCCCATCTGCTCTGTAAAATGTGTTTTCCTGGATGCTGTGTAAATGGATTGAAGCTTTACTCGCCCTCCCACTCAGCAGATCTCCCAACCATACACCTCCCTCCCTGCATGATGCTCAAATGTTTCTCTCTCTGCTGGGCCTCCACCGGTCTGTGTGCATGTGTGCCTTTACTGTATGTGCTCGGTGAGCGTGTGTTTAGTGTTGCCTCACATGTTGTCCTGCACGACTGGCTCACATTTATATCCTGATTGTCTGTGATTTATCTAGCCTTCAGACCTGGGTGTATAAGTGTCCATATGTGTGTGTGTGTGTGTGTGCAATTACTCACGTGTCCATGCATGGGTGCGTTCGTTGGTCTTTTAGTGTCACCATAGACCTGCCAACATGTCCATGTGTGTCCCTTCAGGCTCCCCAGGCTCTTATAGTGTTTTCTTGTGTGTGTGTGTGTGTGTGTGTGTGTGTGTGTGTGTGTGTGTGTGAGGAGGCACGTCTGCAGCCCTGTTACACTGGTTGTTGAGGTGGTTTGTTACATGTTTGTTGCCCACTGACTTTGCGTGAGACCTTCCTGTATGTAGTAATTTGTCGGCTGAGATATTTGCTGGATACAAATGTGTGTTCATTAATGATGTTTACTGGAACGCCGTTGCACCAGAAGTATTGATCCAAACCAGGCTCTCCGTGTGCGTGTGTTTGTGTTTGTAGCAGTGACTATTGATCTCCAACGCTCCCAATAGTGTTTATTCCTACAGCAAGTCTGTCAAAAGCCAAGTGTAAGTAATCCCTCTTCCCCTCTTCCCCATTTCTCTGCCTTTTTTCCCTCTTGTACTATTTGTCTCACTCAGTCAGATTCAAACATTCTTTTAAATTATTGTATTCATGTTTTCTTCTGTCTTGCTCTCTTGCTTTTATTCAAATACTGTCAGCATTGTTTGTCCCTCTTTTATTTTGTTCATTTATTTTCTTTGATATGCTTTATTGCAGCTCCGACAAAACCAAAAGTGTGAGAATGAATATTTGGTTGGGTAGCTGCCTGTGTTTGTATACCGCCAACTCTTCTGCATTGCAGAACATGAACATACTGTAGCATCAAATTACACTTGCTGCACTGTAACTAAATTCCACAGATAATGTCTTTTTTTACCACTGAGTGGAGTCCTATTCGCTGTGTGTAGTGGTTTGTGTTTGAAGCTACGGGGCTCAGTCTCTCTCTCTCTAATTGCTTTTGACTTGCAGCTTTTCAAACACATTACCATGACAAGGCAGGCTCTGAATCCAAACTGTAATACATTAATTGTTTGTGCTTTCATCTGTCACACAGCAGCTCTGACAAAGACACATACACGCACGTACACGCAATCTTTAATGCCGCCTAATAGCCACCCACATCCCAGCCTGTGCTATGACAATACTTTAATTTGTTTTAATGTTTTATGGTTTGTGTCTTGCTTCCATGATGCTGCAGCTCACACTGCTGTGGTTAAAAGCAAAACATGGGAGTGTTAGACAGGTAATGTTGATCTGTGTTCTTTCTGTAGGCAGTGCTGAAAAGATGAATACATCCATGCAGCCTGTCAAATACTGTGCGGCCGTCACCCTTCATGTGAGTGTGACATAGGGCTATGTTTAGACACACAATTTGGGCCACAAGTGCATTTTTGTAACTGAAGTGGTCTCAAGTGATTGCTGCAGATTGTGAGTGAATACAGAGCGTGTTGCTTTTTTCAGTGAGCTCCGTATACTAGTGTTAGCCAAATTTAAATATACTAAATCATTCATTCATTACTCACTGCTTTATTGCTTCACTTAACAAATGACTTCACAGCAAAAGTAATTAGTTACATTACGTTCACTCGTCAGTCCAGGTGCATTTACTCCAACGCCTCCATGCCCATGTTGCATCTTCTGTAGAAGATTTTGGCTTAACTAGCAGCCAGCTTATAGGATTTGGAGCTAATTACCTACCATCAACAGCTAACTTTTTCCTGCAGTGTTTCCAGATGTCCAGAAGTCCTGTTCTTAAAGCATTTGATCTCACAAACAAGATGAAATAAAAAGACACATTTTGTCCCTTGCTTCTCTCCACTGGAGGTGCCTCCCTTGTTGTTGCCACTTCTTCCCGTGTCATTTGGCACTGTGGCTACCTGATGGGGCCGAGCTGTCCTCCCTCTGTCTGTGTGTGGTCCGCATCCTCCTCTTTGTCATCATCATCCACCTGAATAGGCCTATTACTATCTGACCTGTTGAAAGTGGGCTATCTGAGTCATGAAATTATACTGTGTGCTCAGTTCCTCTTTCTTGTTATGAATATATGTGTCCTGCAGGTTATGCCACATTTTCTTCACTACTTCTTGATCAAACAGCTCTCTAAAGGCTTTGACGGATGCAGAAAACGCAGAAAATTGAGGCTGTTTTGAAAGCTTTAATGATGGACGAATGTTTTGGAGTCGGTGTGCAAATGTGATTGACACAACATGAGGTTGTATTTATTTTTGAATATATACCCTCCAGCTGAACAAGACCAAAGTGATACTGATAGAGATTAGATCATACTTACTTCTCCTTTTTTTGAGGCTACCTGCCTCCCCACACCTCCAGCTCTAAACTTACACTCTTGGACCAATTTCTCCAGTGAACACATAAATTTGATACTTATCAACCCTCCATTAAACTCCTTGTAAGATAGCAAAGAAGCTGACAATCAAAATGTCAAAGTACAGCCCACACGCCAGACTAAAATGTTGTTGTTGGCATCGGTGTGTTTTATATGTATGATGTAGTTTGGATTGCATGCTTATGAGCTGAGTTTCTTATCGGAAGGAGGAGAGGATAGTAGATGGCGCGACCCTTTGGTGAGACAGCTGCAAAGAAGCACACAGCAGCAGTTCAAGAGCGAATGAGGTTGGGACATTTCTAGCTGTGTTAGTGGCGACCAAACTGGATATTTTAAGCCAATACGATGTTTTCTTAACCCCCATCAAGTGTTTTTTGTGCTTAAACCCTAAATGCATGTTAAAGTGTTATCACAGCTTAAAATTGAAAATTAAAAAGTTAATTTTTAAGTTATTGGCTACGTATGAAATGTAGAAATGTATCATATCCATGGCTTGCAGAACTGTACGTTGCTAACATTTATTGTGGAGATTGGATTGCAAATTAACGTCATTACTGACTTTAGAATTGTAATCCTTTACGCTACTTGTCACTGAAATAGTAATCACATTACAGTTATGCCTTTCAGAGTAATGCATTAATGCCCAACACTGACAGTAATTTATGAAGAGGGAGAAAAGAGTGATTATATATTTTAAAAAATGTCACTGCTATTGCTGTATTTTCATTGGAGTTTATGACAAAGATTTTGATGTAGAATCAACCCAAATACACGTCTTTTTTATAAGGAAGAAAGATAAAAATTAAAACATTTGATGGTAAACTGCTGTAAAAAAAATCTAAATCTATCACAATATCCATTTGGTGTCATGTTGATAACGGTAGAAGTTCACCTGTCAATACACACAGTGCTCATTTCACTTAAATATGAACAGGGCAATTTAAGACAACCCATAATTAACATGTATATCAGTCCCAAACACTGGCTTACTGTATGAATGTGGCAGTGAGGTCCAGGAAACATGTCATTGAGAGTCCTGTAGAGCTCAGTAAACAGAGAATGCAACAAAACCTGCCGGGGTGGAGAGTTTTTATTTCCCACTGGCCACCCTTAGTAAAATGTATGCACTCGTGATGAATGGTGGGATAGTCGAATGGATTCCACAGGATTGGAGGGGAGAGGAGCAGTGGGAAGGGGCAACGGTTGAGAAGAGAGGTGAGATAGTAATAATAAGATTGGAAAAGAAAAGGGAGGGGAGAGATGGAGGGCAGCATGGGTGTTATAAGGGAGGAAAGAGGTTGTTCAGGGTTGAGCAGTGAAGCAGAGAAGCTGTTGCACACCGAGGCTGAATTGTGAGTTTGTGTGTGTGTGTGTGTGTGTGTGTGTGGGTGTGGGTGTGTTTGCGAGTAAGCGTCTGTATGAGATGATGAGTTTTCAACCCTAGAACTCAAGGAGCCAAGCGTCCTCTCACCGCCTCAAAGTCACTTTCCCTCCTCCTTTTCCTCCTCTTTCCACCCATCTCCCCATCAGCCCAAAGTCACTGGCTCTCCTCCACTCCTCTCAGACACACTCTCTCTCCCTCTCGTCAGGGGGTCCAGTCAGCTCTGGCATTAAGATTCACACCACAGCTCCCAGCCATTGAACAGAGGGGTATGACGTGGCTAGACATGTCTCTTCTTTTCTTGACTGTGGTCCTTCTTCCTTACTATGCCTTTGTTCTCACAGAATATCCCTCCTAAGATCTCTGTAAAACCGTGCTGAAATCCCCCCATGCACGTTTGTTTTCTTAAACTCTGTGCACCACTTCATGTGCCAAGAGTATGTTGAGACCCTGGTTTATGTTTGTGTCTACCAGTGTTATGTTTGTCTATCTACGCTGGGCTTGTTACTCAAAAATATGATTTATTTCTCGTTAAACTTTTGCAAAGTATTACTCCCTGCCAACAGTAATTCCTCACACTACTTGTTATATTGTTTTTCCGTCACACTCCACAAAACAGGTTATTGTGTCCTCTCTCCTCAAAATTCAGACTTTGCTTTGCGTGTGTGCCTCTGTGTGAATGTCATGGTCATCTCTGGTAAGCACAGCTAAGGCTACACAGCTTGCAAATGATTTTTTACCTGTGAGTCGTTTGTTGGCTTTCACAGGTATTTTCCCAAGGATCTGACTGAAAGACAAAGACAAGCAACATTTCCTCCTCCACATATCCAGCCATGAGCTTTATTACTTCTTTGTTTGTAGCCTGCGATCCACAACTGAAATCCAGTTTTGGTTGTTTAGCCAGTGTCAGGCTACAGCTATCATCTGCACCACAGAGGTCTCATCTTTGGTGGGTTGTATTCCCATGAGCTTCGTGTTGTGCTGTCAGTCATAGTAGGTGTTTCAGTCTGGAGGTTTGATGAGTCTTCGTACCACTACCTGGAATGTGAATGTTTAATCTTCAAAGCTAGCTTGCTGCTTTGTGATGTGCATGCTTGATGATTACAAAAATAATCTAGGATGTGATTTATTGTTAGATTTCAAATGGTTAGGAGGTTGACAACAAAGGTAATGTTGTAATATTACTACTGGGATTTTATTAGTACTTTGTTACATGACTTCTTGCTGGAGAAAAGTAATATTATCACTGTAATATTACTTGCTATAACACTTGTGTTAGGCTTGCCACAGTAGTTGGTCACTGATGTTACAGTGTTTCAGCATACTCTGATTACATTACTTGCCCACCATCCCACCGTAGTTTTGCTTTTTTTCTATATAAATGAAACCAATTTAGTTCATTTTCGCATGTATGTGCAAGTGTTTGTCTATACACATTGATTTTGAATATTTAAAAAACACTAATAAT
>JAPZEB010000021.1:27198365-27211243 GCA_029783705.1 Chaetodon striatus
TTGTGTGTATGTCTGTGTGTGTGTCAGAGCTTATGTGTCTGCGTTTGTCTATTTGAATGACAGGCAGGGGCGCGCTAATCCTGTCGCCTTAGCTTGTCACCGCAGTCAGCTCACACAAACGGGGGACACAAAGCGTTGACACAGATAGTGACAAACACACAAAGCCACACAAACTTACGTCCATTCCATCTTAGCCAGGATAATTAATCATTAAAATGTGTTTCTGCAGAGTGTTTGTTTTATGAGCATCCACGTCACACTGTTGAGTCCCGCTGCTCGCGTGCTTTGCTTTTACTGTCACATACTGGCAGAGGAACACGGCTTCTCTGTGGGATAGAATTATTAGATGGTCCTCAGTCTCAGCTTGGTGTCTCTATGTCTTAACTGTGACAATATGGAGAGGGAGAGAGGGAGAAAGAGAATGGGTAATAGAGACAGACAGAGCGAGAGAGAGAGACCACAGTACGTGCCACCAGAGGTAATTAGCAGAGCAGCTGTTTGAGAGGAGGAAGCTATAGCCGTGACACTGCAGGAAGGAGCTGGGGGAATAATTAGCCGGTAACACCCGTCAAGCTTTCACAAAGAGGAGATGTGTTATTCTACTTCTGCTCTCCACTGAGGAACGCCAGACCTCCACGCACGGTCCAACACCTACTGACTTACAGCCTGCAAATCCTTCTAGTTAGATGGAATAGGCTGTCACATGTGGATATGGCGTGTGTGTGCCATGTATCTGCTCCACGGGCCATATTTAGACCATGTTAATTGGGTATTGATTGAAGTGCAGTCAGTAATGATGTATGAAACTTTCAGGTGAGTCTGTCAGTGTAGTGCATGTTATATATGCATATCTGTATGTGCATGTTCCTCCTTTAGTCAATAACCATCACCATTTTCAATCAGACCTCTTCAGCTTCTATTCTTCCTACACCCCGATCAATGCACTCCAGCATAACCAGGCTGCAGCACCATTATGCACAACATTTTAATACAACAAAGCCAACTTTGCCAAATGACATTTGTTCTGCCTTTGTGCCACAATGGTTTCAAAACAGCAGGATGGTCTTTCATTTATTCTTTTATGTGGCTGTGTCTAGTTTTAAATGGCTTTTAAAAAGTCTGTATTTTTACCCTGTGGCTGTGGATTGCAGCTTTCATCGCACCAGTACCATATACAAAACAGAACAGCGGTGATGTGGGAATACTAACAGGAAGAGTGTGCATTTATTAGATAGTTAAAGAACATAGTATGTAATTAATTAGATCCCATTTATAGACATTAAGGATTTGAATTTAATTTCAGAGATGCTTATTAGAGTCTGCAACATACTTTAGAATCATTATATCACTGGAGACATTATCATTAAGTTGTATAAATGATATAAACTATATAAGCATTTCAGTGTGTAGAATTATGTGTTGGCGTGTTCTGTATTGTCCAATATAACACATGACACACTGAACTGCGCCCACAGTAGGTCTATATTCCTCTCCATCTGGGAAATTGTGTGGTTTAAATTAAATTTTAACATGTATATTTAACCCATATCATGACATTTTTACAGTGTAATAACAGTTTGCGTTGTGGTCCTCTGTGTACAGTTGGATTGATGTTCCTCTACAGTCACTCTGCAGTGCAGGGACCTTCCATGAAGACCTAAATGTACAGCAGCAAATAAAGTTACAGAAGCCATTGTCATCTGTCTCCATATATCCGCCGCTATAGCAGTAACCTGGTTATGGTGCACCTAACCACAGCCATGTCATATCCCCAGTGTCACATCGTCTGCCTCGGAGGCAGTCCCTGTCTCTTCAAAAAACACTTTGAATCTCTCTTTTTCCTCGAGCTGCTGGAGTTATCAGATTAAGACCTTTGTCTTGGTGAAATGGAGAAAACCTAATCGGCAGAATAAATGGTGGCAATGTATGTTTCTGTGCACCACAGATATGTCACATTTGTACGGTATTATGTAGCGGATACATTGAAACTTTTAGTTTCAACAGCACTGTGGATAGTGTGTGTTAGGTTTAGGCAAAAAAACACTTGTTTTGGCTCAGAATAGCCAATTTTGGGGGCACAGTCCTCACTGGAAAGGTACCAACAGCTGCTTTTCGTGGCACTTTCCTGTCAGGAAATGCAGCAATGTCTTGATTGAAAAAAGAGCTGCTTTCTGTGGCACTGTCCTCGGTGAGAAAACAGTGATTAGTTACAAAAAACAACCATGTTTGGTGTCTGAAAAGCTGAAGGAAACACAATAATGACTTGCTAAAACACAATGGGTTTTGTTGTTTGTTGGTCTCCAACAGTGTTCTGCAGCTTGGCAAGCATCTCGCCTAGGTGTCACACCATCCTCCATCCCCTCCACCCCCCCATGACAAGGTCAGTTCATATACTGTCACTTTAGAAACGTTGATATGATGCATATGAAATGTGTAAATGTAACGTGGTATGCAGAAATATACAATGCCAACATTTGATTTCCGGGTTGTCTCTGTCGCACAAATTTAAATTGGAAGGAAATGAAACATGAAAAGTGAAAATGATTGCTGGTATGAGAGAAAAATACTTCTAGTAGGAAACAGTGTTAGAGGAGATTTGTTTACAAAATAAAAGACCCATTTTTACCCTTTTTTGTAGACAGTCATTTTGTCTTGGAAGTAGAGTCTTCTGTATATTACAGCCCTCAGACTCACAATTGGCAGTCAGTCTGCTCTCTCAACTTAATTTCCACACTGACTTTAGAAAGGAAGCTATCAGAAATGAAATGGGTGGAGCTGGATGGAATAAATTCTCTATACTATATATCCATCAAACGGTACTTTTATTCTCTGTTTGCTAAGGAAGGCAGTGTACTCTAAACAAAATTAAAATCTGAATTTTTCAAAGGCTGTTGAATTGCCAGTCGCCTCTGTATATCTGCCCTGTTTATTTGATGGTGCCCAGGTGGAGGAGGAGAAACATGTTCCAAAAAACACACAAGAACCCAAATCACGAATAGTGTGAGCTTGTCAAGCAATCGCAGGTTCATTAAAAGGCTGTGTATGAGGCTGTGTGCAAGTTTCCAAAACTTCAGCTGGCTTGCATGTGCACCGTTTGGGGACTGAAGTGGTTTGCTTCCTTTTCATTATAAACCTCACATTTTGTCTGCGCGCCAAATTCAGTTTTCTTTGGCGTATACTGTCGCTATGAAGATCCAAGCTTTGTCGCACCCAAACCATTCTCCTCCTCCCTCTTCTCCGTCTCATTCCCCGTCTGTATTGTGGATAAGTGCCTCTCCATTTCGGCATCTAGGGTAGCCATGAATAGACTCCATGGTGTGTTGGCTCTGCAAGAAAGCCTGTCAAGTTTGTGTCCACTGTGAGTCCCTTTTTACTGTGCTGAAGCATTTAGCAGCTGCTCTCTTTCTCCCCCTGCACTCCCTTGGAGTGGGTGAGGGTGTGTGTGTATTTCCGCGCCCTAAGCACTCTCTACCTAGAGATTACCCTTCATTTTGCAGTGAGCCACTGGAGCTGCTGACACAGCTACTTCCTACAGAGAAACTTTGCATATGTATTGACTCTGTATGTGTGTCTGTACCCATGTCTCCCACCTATTCCCACCGTAGTACAGAGTAAGCTACTGTATTTTGTAGATCAGCCTCCCTTTGATACTGTCACACCTCTTCATTTCATTCATTACTCTTTACATTCACTTGAGAGATTTGTGTTTACTTTGCATCTTACTTTGTAGCTTTAGATCTGTTAAGGTTGTTCACAAGTCCTTCAAAGCCCTGGTATCACACCGGTGTGTGTAAGACAGTGGACATAATGTGTGTGTGTATGATTTTGTATGGATGATGCTATGGGACTGGTTTTATTCCCAGCGCTCTGAGACAGCAGTCAAACAGGTCATAAATATACAGGAGCATCTGTTTGAGGTTCACGCACACACACATGCACTGCCCCGGCAACCGGAAGGGCGTTGGCTTTTTTTCCTCCCCTGACAACGCTGACACCTCCCAGTGGGAGCCCGCATCGTTATGGCAACTGGGACAGTTGGATTTGCATATTCATGAATACTAATGAATGTACTGGAATGGAAATTGAATGTTAAAACTTTTTTTTTCTCGGGCCATATGGTGGACAGTGCTCAGGGAGGGAACTGAGTTCACTTTGAATTTGTTTATGCATGTTGTTATGGGCAGGATGAAGGTAAGGGCTGAGGAGGAGGACAGTTACTGTATGCTGAGTGTGTGTTTGTGTTTGAGTCAGCCAATGATTGTTAGGGACGGAAACTTAGGGAGTCTGATGGCGGGGTCACAGCAGGGTGCTTCAGAAAAGTTTGTGTGTGTGTGTGTGGTGTGTTTTTTCTTGTTGCTGCTTTCAGAAACACCTGAAGGTCCAGTGTGTGGGATTTACAGGGATATATTGGCAGAAGTGGAATATAATACAATAAGTTTGTTTTCTTTTGAGTTTTCATGTTGGCCACTGTATCTAGCAGCCCCTCCGCAACAAGCCAAACACGAAAAAGCATGAATTTTTAATTTGAAACTTCTACATTCTGTGTTTTTACTGGTTTAAATCACCAAGAAACCCCTGCAGATAATTCGGCTCCCTGCACAAACCTCCTGAACATGAACACTTAAGGAATCCTTACCAGGAGTTCACGCTTGGCACACGGGAGAAGTCTCAGCTGGTTGCAATCTGCGATCCTCATTTCCTGATGCCACTAAATTCCTCACACTACTCCTTTCAAAAAAAGAGTTGAAGTTTTAGCACTGCAACTGGGGGCCTGAGTCTTTGAGGCTACATCCAAACTAATATGTTTTCATTTTAAAAGACATAACTATTTGTTTATGCCTAGCATCCACACTCCTCTTGTGTTTCGGAATCCCTTATACTGAAACCTCTGAAAACACTGCTGACCCCATTTTAGTTTGAATACTTCGAAGTTGCATTTTAGCCTGTACGGGCAGAAACGGAGACTTTTGAAAATAGTGACAGAGACACCCACTTTTGCATCTCGATTGGGTCTTATCTGTCACAACGTGTTAAGCCAAAAGATTATAGCTAGATCTACAAACCCTTTGTGATTTCATTCCTCTTTTATGGATACTCATTTCCCATTGGCATGACTTTCTCTGCAATGACTTGTGCTCCCACTACTGTACTGCTCTAATATGTCACTGTATTTGCTTTGCAATGACTCCCAATATGTTTTCCCCAATTTGACTGCCTTATACTCACATGTAATTTTCAGTAACAGATCCACCTCATCATTGGTCCAAGCACAGAAATCTTTAGTCTTACTTTTGACCATCTCTGTAGTATTTTCTTTAATAAGACAGTCTGCTTCCTGTTTACACTGGTATGTAAACACCCAGTTAAGTAAATGGTCATGTGATATGCGTTTTCAGGTGTGTTAGTATGAATGGAAATTATTTTTGAAATGGTGCTAATATGCTCTTGCAAAAAAGCAAATTAGTGTATATGTGGCTTACACAGTTCATTCAAACCACCTTAGTCCAGTTGAGTGTAAGGAGCAGAATGACCCCTGGGGGTCACCATCTTTGTCTTGTTTTATAGATGATTGTGTCTCTCTCTTGTGCTCAGTTCAACCCAGTCATGTTGCAACTTCTGATGTATCTGTTGTGTTTGAAAATGCAGAGGGAGCAGTGTCTGATACAGCTGTTGAATTATGAAAACAAACTGCAGGATGAGTCACACCAAGGAGATGCTGCTTATACTATCTGGCTCGTCTCTCTAATGTGCCTCAGGAAAACAGCGAGAAGGTCAAAGGTCAAATGTTTTATTAAGTAGCAAAATCTCAACTTGTGTAACAGATGCAGTGTTGTGTGCATCAGATTGCTTTTCTATTTTCAGGGCTCAAAATACCATGTGCAAATATACGCTAGTGCACGAAAAATTGGATCTTGTAGGTAATGACGCATTGACTGACACTCACGCAGTTGATACTTTTCAGACGCTTGCACGCCACATATCCGTTTTCTCACGCAGTGAAACACTCATTTATTAGTGATAGCATCACTGCGTCAAAAGAGGACACGGACAGAGCACAGATAGATATGAAAGAGTAACACAGCGTAATAGCACCTCTGTGAACTACTGCAGTCAAGTGAGCTGTTGTTTGCAAAAACCCGGTCAAAACACCTGCTGTTTGTGTTGGTAAAGTATCACTGCTTGGAGCAGCTTAAAAGGACGAAGGAAGACTTGCATTCCAGCAGTAATTTCTTACATTTTATGTACCAAATGAAAACAATATTATGTTGCACATCATGTATTATATACGTCTTATGTAATATGATATGTCAGCTAAAAGTCCTGGTATAATAAGATAGTTTCCATAACTTTGTTTTGCTGAGAAGCAAAATGCATTTCTGCTCAAAATGCTCCAGACTGTGACCTTATACAATTTGGCATTCTTTCACTGTACATTACGCTACTGTACAAGGAGGTCAGCTCAATTTTATATCATAACACAGTAAAAAAAAAAATCCTAATTTTTAAACTCTTGTAACTAAGTACAGGTTTTCAGTGTAATCCTGCTCAGGATGTTCCTGACCATGACCATGCAAAATCTGAATTGTTTTACTGTACGAGTTTAGAGAAAATTAAAGGGAAAGTTAGCTCAATTTTCATTATAACATTAACAACTCCCTCATATTTGAGCTGTTATAAAAAATCCTTAATAGGTTTGCTGAAATTTTCAATTATGTCCTCTCCAGAATGACCCCGACTGTGACCATGACAAGTATCTCACTCCAAACTGAATTGAAGGTTAGAAGTCCGCCTGCTGCCGTTGTGTAAGTGTGGAGAAAGGAGATTTACACCAAATGGTGCTGTAAAAATGTTTTGGTGCAAATACGAATGATCTAGTATGGGTAGTATTACAACTTACATGCAACAGTTCATGTACACAGAAAAAAAGTGTTTTGAGCCCTGCTCTGTCTGCGGTCTTTTGCTCTATCCTTTTGAATCTGTCTGAAGTGCCTGTTATGTTTACCCCTTCTAGTGTTTCATCTACCTAACACTGAACTGTGCTAACAATACTCCACTGTCTCCATCCTATTTCTCTTCTCTCATCACACTGTAACCTCTTCCCACTCTCAATTCTTCCCAAAAATCACCAGTGCACATGCCCACCTCACAAGACAAGCTCATTAGTGGCTTGGGGCTAAGTGTTGCTTTTAAAAATGCCATTTACTTCAAATCACACACACACACACACACACACACACACACACACACACACGGAATAATTGCCAAATGTTGTCACCTCCACTAAAATTATAATTGCCACCTTTCCAAACTTAACAGAATAGATGAAAGTGCTCCTGCAAGCTTTCAATTCCTTAGTGCATGATACACACACAAACACACACAGTGCAGGGAGGGAAGAGGGAAGAGTCCCTGGAGATTGTTGCTCCTCAAACAGAAGACGTTTACAAGTGTTCCATCTCATCAGGCCCCCTCTCTCCCAGCCCTGCACCATTACAGAGGGAGGAATACAGGTTAAGTTGTGTGAAATCACCGTGACAGCACATGCAAATTCACCACAGCCCACCCACAATGGAACCTGTCAATCTGAAACACTGTCTCCCTCCTCATGTACAGGCATGTCTATGTGTCTGCCTGATCAAAATGAACCCTTTTCCTGGTGCCATCAGGATACCAAAGTAGCTCCGCTTAAGGCTGTTCAGCTCCAGTCCATATCTCATCTAGCCAATCATAGCCCTTGGGCCTTTTTGCTTCTTCATTTTGTAAGTTGTGAAACCACATGTGTATGTATGAGATGTAATTTGCATGTTTATGCAAACCGTCTTTTCTGAACAACAACATACACATCCCCAAGAGCAGTTTCACTCAACTGAGTTCACCACTCACAAACAAATTATAGGCCTCCCGTTCATGTGTGTATGTGTGTGCACGGACATCCTTATGTTCATACTTACACTATCTGCGGGATTACTTGGAATCTTGACGCCTTTCCTGAGAGGAATGAGAGGAATTTTTGATTTTTGGCAGAAAATACATGTTGTCCTCGCTAACTGCTTATGTTTACCTCCCCCAGTTCTAATCTCTACTCGTAATTGTCTAATCAGATGTATTTACAGATGCACACTGGGCTCTCTGCCTTCCATCATTCTCTATATGCAGTAATCTCCTTATGTTCCACCACGTCTCCTATTTATTGGCTCAACCTCCTTGTGGATTTACACTTTGTCCATTTGCTTCACAGGATCCCTGATTTATTTTTGTAAGTCTGTGATTTTTTTTTTGTGCAACACACGAACTGCTCGCCATGCCATTTTTGAAAAAGGGGTCATTTAGGGATCAGCTGTCGGCATAAGTTTGTTCCTGGCTGTAACGGTATCCACTTTATCCACTGCCGTCAGATGTTGGAAAGAAGTTGCATAAAGGAAAACTGGAGTGCCGGTGTTGTAGAATAGGAGCTGCCAGGATTAATGCTGTTCCCCACAGACAGGAAGTATCAGATAGAGCGGAGGAAGTTTGGACTGAAGCCGAGTGCGATGTTACACCTATTATCACACAGTGTCCCACAGTGCAGTGAGAGTCACAGCTAGTCACTGCACACAGGGACACACTGTTTATACACATGAGCACAGGCTCTCTAGCATAAGGCACATACAGGAAAAAAATGAGTACAAAGCTACCTATGTTTGTGCACCTTGTTTCATAGAATTCTTTTAAAGAACATCAGGTATTGAATATTGGATCCCACTATATGCATACCAAGGCCAAACTCTATCTCTCTCTTTGTGTTAAGTGTGTGTGTGATTTCATTAGAGCCAAGTCCCCAGCCTCCTTTATTTGCCTATTTGGTGTTTGTTGTCACAAGCCCAATTTGCATGTTGATATCAACTCATTATGATCTTTAACTGAGTTGATGAATGTAGATTATGCATCTTGGTACTCAGCTACTTGCCGCAGTGGGTGCACATGTACGTACACATGCATATGGGCACACAAATGCATACAAACACACACACTGGGATCTGAAATGAATATGTATGTCCTGCAGAGGGACAGAGAGGAAAGATGAATAGTAGTGTTGTTTTACACACTGATTCACTGTCTCCTCCAGTCAAAGCAGAACCAAGTAGCACAGTGAAGTAAGAGAGGAAAGGATTGCAGAGAAGAAGGTGAAGGGGGTCATCTATTCTCTGTAGCATTATTCACCACATATTACGTCTTTCTTTCCTGCTTTTTACTCCCTTACCCACTCCCAGTGGGACATACCACCCTCTCTTCTTTCTGTTTCTTTCTTCTCATGTGTCTCAGTAGGGACAGTAAGCTAACGCGATGAAACCAAATGAGGTTGAGTGATGGCAGCAGAGGGAAAGATGTCAGGATTTCCAAAGGTCGAATGACCAAGAAAGACTAAAACAAACTTGTTGCGGTAACATTTCTGTTTAAGGGCTCATAGTAATTAGACTAGATCCCACTTTTTACTTCCTGCCTTCCTCCACCTCTCACTCTCCGTGCCTATCACTTAATCTCTGTGTAGATGAAGTGATAAAAAGCAGAGCCAGTTGGAGCAGAGTGAGCAAAGGCAGACAGAGAGTCTGGATTTAGATGGTGTTTTTAGGCCGCTGTGCTCTGTTACCAAGCAACAAGCAGAAAAGTCCTGAGTCACTGGGTTTCTGTGGTGAAAGCAGCTGATCTCGCCAAGGTCGGGGTGAAAGGTCAATGCAGCCCTCCTTCCAAGAAAATATTGACTCAAAACAAATAAAGCAGCTGCAAAAAAAACACTAAAAAAGTGTTGGAGTTTGATGTTGTCGTCTGTGCTTATTTGTGAGGAGATGGGAGGGAGTGCGTCCGTGTGTGTGCATGCTTTAATACATGCATTGTATACAGTATGTGCCGAAGCTTGTGCATGTCCTTGGTGGCTATTTTGCGGCTGTGCATGCATGCGCAACATGCATGTGCATGTTTGTGTGTGTATATGGTTGAAGTGACCGAGTTAACCCCGTAGTGTGTGAACCTGAATTATTCATAGTGTGAAAGCCCGTGAGACCTTCTATCCTCAGTGTTACAAATGACTACCTTCCTCCCTGTATGCAGACGCAGACTTCACGCTTCAGTCTCTGGATGGCGAGGGTAGTGGTTTTATGTTTATTTTATGTTTTTACAAGAGCATAAACTTCCCAAGTGCCACATATTATTCACTGGAATATAAATTAATGTGTCACTGTTGGATGGAAAACTTCTCCAATACAGCAGACGAAATAAAAAAAACATTGTTACATCAAGAATATTTTGACACTTTGCAGATTTTTAATGGGTTTTGAGGAGGCTTAGGTCACAATGCACCACATTAAAAGGTTGCATTGGGATTGGGATCTGGTGGGCCAGACTGGACTCAACGTAAATGTTATGCAGAATATATTAACTCTGTGTTTAGCATCATTATTACAGAAATGGGAAGGTGGAGATCCTGCAGAGGGGGGTGGGTGCAGGATTGAAACAACCATGCTGGCAGCTCTGTGACGATTGTACGGAGCAGTGAGCTAAATGCTGTTGAAACTTTTTTTTTTAAATCATAACCTTATGGTGTCAGGGTATCACCAAAATCATCATTAACTGTTTTGGGACCTTAAATGTCTGTTAAAAATTTCAGCCAATCCACTCAGTAGATGTTGAGATATTTCACTGGACAATGAACATTTTTGACCCGCTGTTGGTGCTGGACAAGTCCGGGGGTCACCAAAATCATTATGATCTCTACCAGTTTTCATGGAAATGCTTTTAACAGATGTTGGGATATTACAGTGTGGACCAAAGTGATGGACGGACCGACCTATTGACATTGCCATCCCTAGAGCCATGCAGCTAGCTTGGCTGATATATATGTAAAAAGCAAGATTATCTTGCCACAGTAGTGATCATTTATCAACTCACTGACTTTGACAAGAATATTATTTTTTGTCTGTACCTACCATGGTGGCATTTCATTTATTTGCATCTAACTCAAAGGGAATAAAAACTACACGACACTGACGTCTGTGTTCAGTTGGAGGATTCATCATGTCATTCATTCACACAACATGTCTTGGTGTTGTGAGGATGTGAAATAGTTTAAAATCAGATATGTTTCACATCATCAGATATTCTGGGGTGGATGCATTACGCTCCAACATGTAGTCTAGTTCCTAAATCATATATGACCTTTTGAGCTCATTAAAACTAAACCTCTGTCTCTGTTGTGACTGCTGTTTATAAAATGCTTCAGAATTCTGCAACTGAACTACATATATTAATAAGATGTCAATATGATCTTACATGTTGATGTACAGTATTTACAGGTAATAAGTTATTGATATGTGTAGTCTACCGTCCAAATTAACTTGGTCTGTCTTTAGGTTCACATACATGCATCGGCAAACGCTCAACAGTGAGCACTTGCCTTATTGGACCGCCAGTCGTACCTTTGCCAATTGGTCTGTCGGTTAATTTATGTGCTACGCTATCTTCTAATTTTCTAATTCTAAAACTGCATGTTACATTAAAAACAGAAGACAATAGACAACTGGCATTGTTTCATCTGAATTAACTGTGAAGTAGTCAACATCATCCACAGTGATACTTGAACACTCATTTCCTGGTCCTGTGATCGGAGCTATTAATCAGTGGAAAAGCAGACAGACAGTGGGTGTACAGTGACTCAGCTCCCTCCTCATTGTGTCTCATTGTGTGTATCAGTGTGTGGGTTGGCCGGCAGCTCCCTGCGGTCCTAAACATTGATGGGGAAACCTTTGGTGAGCCTTGATGATGATTCATAGAACTGATTTCAGTCATGAATATGCTCTACAAGGTTTCTGGCTGAGTGTTGCACACATAGTGGTCTGACTCACCAGATGTAAACTGTGGCTATTAGCCTGACAGCGGCTGGCTATTTAGGCTGGCATTCTCACTCCCTTCCGCTATCTGTGTGCTACCATTTTCCAAATTCTCTTCGCTACAGGAAACAACACAACAACCTCCAAGCTAACAACGTACATGCTGAAAATGGCAAGTTTTGATGACGATATGTATCATGCAATAAGGCATGCCTGCTTTGTTCTTTTGTTGAATTGTAAAGCTCTACAATGAATAAAACTGCTTATGAATGTACCTTTGAAAAGCCCACACTCTATCTCACAAGACTCTTATGCCAGATGTTGATGAGTTTTCTGACACGTCTGGTCAGAGCTGATCATGTCTGTTCTACTTCACATTAGCCTCTGAGACATTGTTGTAATAATATTCTGCATACAGCTAGCAAATCCTCTATGGTTTTAATAGGTCCAGTGAGCTCCTCCAGAGCCACCTGTAGAGCATTGATTATCAAATTAAGTTTGTCTTACACAGCCAACATCTGGCATAATGTTACTGTTTTTTGTGGCGTTTTCTTTTGCTGAGAATTAGCCATTTTAATGACAGTGCTTTTCTCCCCACATGCAAAAATATGTTATTTTTCAAGTTCACCCTTTCTGCATTCTGAGCCTAACGCTGTCCAAGATGATTGTGATTGGTTTTAAAGAATACTGACAAGCCAGAGCATTTTTCCCCTATAGCAAAATGATAATGTGTGCTTCCAGACCTTTCTCTAGCGCTGACACAGCCTTGTGAAGATAGTTCTAGGTACATGAGACTACACACACGCGCGCGCGCGCACACACACACACAAACTTTGACTGGCAGGTGCTCTCTGTGCATCTACGTCTCTCTCTGTGCGCCATGTTAAATCTGCGCAACGCTCCTTACAGGGTATTTGGCCCTGGGGGCTGATTTAATGGATGAATGAAGTGCACACTAATAGCTGGAAATATGCAGGTGCTTTCACATACACATCCACACACACACACGTGCACACA
>JAPZEB010000021.1:27231841-27244949 GCA_029783705.1 Chaetodon striatus
ATAATATTGCAGTATAACAGATAATGTCACTATAATGTGGAACATTTGAATTGTCATATTATTTTCCCTGTAAGTTGTTTAAGCACTACATCTTGATGGTATTATTAAACAGTTACCAAACAGCACAATATATTGCACCCTTTATAAGGTCATGGTTGATCAGTTAAGAGGGACATTTTATTACAGTTATTACATTATCCCATTCACAGCTTGTGTCATTACCTTGCAGCTGCTTTGGTCACACACAGAAAGGAAAATAGTATGACAAACACATAATAATCACAAATAAGCTATCAGCACATCAACAATGCAGAGTAGTCGGTGTGAGTGAAGCTCACCAACAAGGACAGACAGCTACAGCCTTCAGAAAGCACAAAGAACAATGATGTGACAGCCTGAGAGACATTTAGACACTACTCATCCACTGGAAAACCATCCGTATCCAAGGCCGGTGAAAAATGAAGCAAAAGCTGATGTGAGAACTATATCGGATATCTATATGGTGGGAAGAAGTAGCACTGAGTCATCTTGATCTTTACGGTCTTCGTCTGACTCGGGCTTGTGCAAACTGGAACACGATGACGGATCTATAAAAGTATAGACACATATCTGTAGGGAATCAGATCTGACGCTTCCTCTACATGACTGTGTGTTGGCTAAGGAAGATGAGGTGAGTGCACAGGAGCGGGGGCATTGGTGAGTGTGAATACTCCACACATTACTCCAGGATCCTCATCCCTTTATACGAACAACAGAAATGCAAGAAGGGTTTTATAAACAGAGCTTTCTATTTTTATGCACCATTTTGGAGAGCAGAGTAAATTTCCTCCCTTCTGAAAAATTTTCCTATTTCCCAGTCTGGTTCCAGACCTGTGAATCGTCGCCTACATGTCTAAATTGCTCAGCAATTCAAATAAGGTCTTGTATTGTCTATTACTGATGACCAATCAGGGTTTAGTAGGTGGGATAAAGAATGGGGACACCATATTTCTACATTGCTATATTCATAACAAAAATGGTGACAAGCGTGGATGAGATAGACGCTGCCGTGCAAGTTGTTGTAAGTCTAGTTACAGAAATAACTATTATATTAATGCATTTATTAATTGATCTTTTGAGTGAAGCGTTCTTGGGAAGCACTACCTCGGCTTCTGTGTGAAATGAAAATTAAATTGGTGAGTGGGGGTGGGCAGATACCAAAATATCAATACTAAAGATAGTACATTTTTGTTTTGAAGATCATTCTAGCGTCAGTATGATCCATACCAAAAAGAGGAATCTGTTTCTCTCTTCTATGTTGTACGCATTTGTATTTAAATATTTAAATTCTGTGCAAACAATGTTCCTGCATGTGCTCTTTGCTTCTCTGCTGCTGTCCACATTCAAATAACATACTACGGTTGCAATGGTATGAGGATTTAATGGTACGACAAGTGTCTCGGAAAATACCACTATTTTAAGTATTACACAATTATTGTTGTTACTATCAGAAACAATGACCCTTAAAGGTCTGGTGTGTAGGATCTGGCGCCATCTAGTGGCTCAGGTTGCAGATCAGAGGTAACAGAACTACTGTGGCAGACACAGAAAAACACATAAACACAAATGGCCCTGTCTATAGCCAGAGTTAAGTTTGTCCATGCTGGCCTACCACAGACACTTGGCTGTACAACATGGTGGACTCTGTAAGAAGCTACCAAGCGACACACAGTTTAGGGTTTGTAATGTATGGATATAGATTTATGTCAATATTATTTGTGTCAACAGATCGACAATTCCTGTGTTAATGTGTAATCTGTAAATATAAAAACACCTTAAAAATACAAAAAAAAAAAAGATCTGTAGATTTACAAGAATATTTTGCAAATATAAAACGTGCTTTAAATACACACATTCCACACAAAAAATAATGTGAGTACATTTAATTAAATTACAAATAAATGAAAAATATTTGTGATTGTCTTTTTACCGGTACATCCAGGATCTCGCAGCAAAAAACAAAAACAAAACATGAATTTGCGTCTGATAATGTTTCAAATGAGGTCGCATGCGTGACAACTTCTGGTCAGCCGGAAAATGCAGAAAAATCATGTGACTTTTGAAAAATCACAAGCCCCGACCAAATATTGCAGATTTTGGTTGAATTTGTGTTAATTATTGCGATCGCAACAGGGACTGATTCACAATTTTTGATATTTGTGAATCCAGTTTTTACTTATGAATCTCAATTCTACGCTTGCGGATTAGCATTTTACACACAGTCTTTTTTTTTTTAACTTGCAGTATATTTGCAAAATACTTCTGTGAGTTTACAAATCTTTTTTGTATTTGTGGAAGTTGTTTTATATTTGCAGACTACACATCTACACACAGATTGTCAAACTGCTCACACAAATAACAATTAGACAAATCTCTCTCCATAGTAATGACAGCTAAACAGGGGGGAATGAAGCATCTCTACTAAAAACCAAATAAGATTTTGTTAGCCCTGGTTGCACAATAAAGCCATATCCTATTATATATAGTCATATATTGTTCCGAATATATTCATTTCCTAAGCTGGTTGTGCAATCAAATCCACTCATCATACATCTGATCTTGTGAAAGTGTGGCATATAATGTCACTGATTCATCCATAGCTTGGTCTCTCAAAGCTAAAAACGTGATTACGTTTCATGTTGATATTCATTCTACTCTGCTATTTTTGTCTGTGATTAATCTGTTGTTGTTTTTTTGTTTTTTTTTAGAAATTACCCATTACCCAGAGGAGCTGTTTTTCCCCTTTTGCAACAGAGAAACAAGATACTCTGTCATCCTATGATTTCCTCGCTCCCAAAGCCTCTAAATAGGCGACTCTCCAGGTTCTATTCTGAATCCAAGCTAATTGTTTGGTATCCATGGAAACAACTCCAAGGGCTCCTACTTGAACTGTAGAAGATATTGGCACAAAACTGCACAATAAAGATGATGAAAGACACAAAGTAACATGCTGCACAACACTGTGTTTCTGCTAACAGTGATCTGATCAGACCTATCTTCCTCAACAGGAGGAAATATTGCAGTTTCTTTTGTGTCTCATGTGGAGCTGAATCCTGACACTTCTCACCGAATGACCCTGCGGATGAATATTTAGCATATTTCCAATTTTTAACGTCTCTGCCACAAAAACAGTCACCTGCTACACGCAGTGCTCTAAGTAAACGTGACATATTATAACACATGGATGTGTTCACATGGGCTATTCTGAATGTAAATTGCTGTCAGGACGAAGTGTGTGGGTGGCAACAGCCTCTAGCTAACTGTGATACAGAGGGAGAGAAAGACAGAAAGAGGAAGACTGTGAGTGGGTGTTGGAGAAACATACTCAACCTTTAGTATGTATCTCTATTAATACACATTTGGAAACTTTATCTTTTTTAATAAATTGAATAAAATCATAACCTTTTTTTTCCACAGGACTGATTTTTTTTTTTTTGCTGGAGACATAATATAGATGCAGTATGAGGATACAATGTGCCATCACTCAAACTAAGTGATCACGGCACGAGCAGCCGAACACATCTGTGAATTTGTGTTTGAATAACCATGAAATCTCACAGCAGCTTTTCATTTACCAAAAGATGTACCTAATGAAAACCGACCCTAAATGCAAATGCAACCCATGGGAAACAATTAATGAAACGACAATTAGAGATGCTCCGGTGCAAACCATCACATCGGTATCAGGTTGATTTGGGTGTCAGCTAGACCAATCCACATTAAATATATTAACTTTATCAGTTTTTGCACCATAGCTATCCGTGGCCCCACGTCACCTTAACAAGACAACAACATGTTAGGGGTCGACTGTAATCATTTTCAACCTTTAGACCTCAAAAATACGGGAGGATTTTGAAACTAAAGTGGGCAGTCCTCCTCAAGAAAAATGTGAGACTTCACTTCCTGCATTCTGTTGACTTCTAAAGAATAAAAAATAACAAAATCAAGCACACTGCAGCTACGTTCAGTATGTTAAATACTTCGGCCCTCTTTTGTGAACTCCCATAAATGTCTGGCATGAACTAATGTTTTTATTCATTTGATTACACTGTGCAACTCTTGTGCTTGATGGAAAAATCGAAACAGCAGATTTTACAAAATGAATGCCCCCATTTTTTAAAACTTTACTTCAGAAACAGGAATTCTTCTTCCCAGGGAGCTGAACATTTCTGGAGTATTTCTTAGTATTCTCCATTTCTGTCTCCATCTCTCACTCATGTGCAGCTCCCTTCCTTCCGCATCACGTACATGCCAAGAAACATTTGGTGTAGCTGTGTTGTTTTCCAGGTGGAAACAGTAGACTTTACGACTCCTAGGGCTTATACACGCTGTACAGTGCCAGAGACAGGTTGTGAATACGAAAAGGAAAAAAAAAAAGTTTGAATATTAGTCATGAATCCGGAGAAATACACGAGAACTGGGACCCAGAAGGAAGGGCAGCGGAGGGCAATGAAAACTGTGAGTCTCTCAGTAAAATTGGGAGGGTTGACAAGTATGCCTATAAGTAGGCACAGAAGTAGAATCAGTCCATACTGCTTCTAAGGAGGTTTTTAGTACAGCGTGTGTTCACACAGCAAAAACGACAAAATGGTCTACACTCGATATAGACAGAGAGCAGGCTAAATACGGGCAGTTTCTAACTGTGATGGTGGTGGAAACTCTTCTTCCAAAATGCAATGCACAAAGGAAATGGAGGCACTGATAACTGGCTTAACAAACAAAACAGATTAAATCTTACAGACTCTTATAGCAGTGATAAATTCGGTGTTTGGTAGACATTACTTCCTGTTAGTGTCAAAGCCTAGATAGAAATGTTGATTTATTTATTTATTTTTTGCATATTACCTGCTAAAACAGTCAACTATCAGCCAGGGAATCACCAAAGTGATTACAATTCGTCTTGGGGGAAATAATAGTCAAAGAGACAGGCTTTTCATTCTGTTAACAGGCCCTGCACAATTTCATTTGTTTGGAAAGTTATTTTAAAAAGTTTGACGATGTCCCCTCAAGTGATGTCATCTGGAGGACACAGCTATGACTGAAAAAAAGCACAGCACAAATTCCCAGAGAGGATTCTGCTGGGACGGTATATACTGTAGATGTCAGGGTGGAAAGATGTTTTATGTAGTGCAGTGACTTTTCGTACTGCAGCTGAATACGAATGCCTGTATTACGTATTTAAAAACCTAAAATCAAGTCACTACATGTAAAAAATAATACACTTGGTGCGGGCATAAAAGTATGGCTGTCATAAAGAGTACAGTTTTAAATGGTAAATTATACCAACGTGGATGCTTTTACTGATGCCACCCTGCACCCCGAAGAAAAAAACATACAGGGAAATAAAAGCATCTCTGATCATCATTTGCATTTGCACTTGTGATGAGTATCTGCATTGTTTGTGCTACCAAATGAGGGGATGTGCGCTGACAGGTGTTTTGTTTGTTTTGTCACATGTGTGAGGCCTCCTTGTGATTTACATCTTATGATTCACAGCATCGAGGGTGCGCGCTGAGCCTCCTGATAAAACTGAGCAAGCTTAATTTTATTGAGACTGTCCACAGTGTTGATGGTGCAGAAGTCCACTTTGTCTTGGAGTGACAGCGTTTCCAGTTACTGATCACAGACACACACAAGATCTCGTTATGTCTGGTCTGAAGCATCTGACAGTGAGGAGCCTCTGGTGACTCAGAGACAAGCCTGCTGGGGCAGATGTCGCATTCATGTCATATGGAGGCCTCCTTAATTGCCATATTCCGGCCAGTAAATACTGTTCATGTCAACAACAAAATGATAATTATGGCCGGGACTTTGCTATTTTTCTGACAGCCCAAATACGTCAATAGCACAAGTCGGTGTGTCAAGGTATCCTAACTAATGCTTAATTTAACGCTGTTGTGATCAAGCTATCACTCTTTATCCTCCTGCAACATCTGCTCGTCATAAAACTGAATATTTGGGAAAATATGATTAAATTAATGCACGTTTGTTACATTTGGACAAATAATTGACACCTATACATCACAGCAATAAACAGTAAGTGTGGGTCACAACAAGCTGCTTGCTCTCCTGGCCTGTGCAGTAGTATTTTTTTTTGGAGAGAGCTGGCTGGTCTAAACAGGTTTACACAACTGAAAGCATTTTATAATTAGATGAAATAGTGATTTTCTGCTTTAAAAAAATCAGTTATACACAACAGGTCAGCAAATGGATCACCTTTGCTGTGATTCCATCAGTTTACAGCCCGACCAATATATTGGCTGACTGATATTTTCGTCTAATAACAGTTTATCACAAGTATATCTGTGTCGATGTATATGATGACCAACACTGCAGTACAGAAATAACAGATATATGTTAAAGGGCATTCTGCAACTGTAAAATGTGCCTCTCAAGATAAAATTGGTCTCAACACTTTATGAAACAATTTCGGATCAAAACAGTAAACAAATGAATATTGACCATTACATTGTTAATGTTTTTTAAACTCTCATATACTGACTTCTGCCTCAGATATCTAGTATCCTCTATAAAAGGAAAACTGTTATACTTTTATTATGAGACTGTCCTCCCTCAAAAAAGGACAGGTTGTTTGTACTAGCAGCTCATCACGACCCATATTTACATTTATTGTTAGGCAGCAACCTCTAGACGAAGTATTTATTATAACAGGAGCAAAAGAGGAAGTCGGTGACGTAGATTAAAAACAACTTGAACAGATGGTCAAACAAACACAGGACTTTGACCCAGGAGACCACTGTTCATGTCCCATGCTGACATGACGCAAGTTAACACAACATTACTTACATGACGTCAGTTATGTAAAAATGTGCTTATTTTAACCCAAACATGACCGTTTCTTAAACCTAAACAGGACAGTGTTCCATTAAAGTCGCTAATGAAATCTGTGCTCTGTTGAAAAAGCCCCGTTTGACTTAACGACAACTTTCACACAAGGCTTAGGCTGTTCCATGGACATAATTCAGCCTTGTCTGATCAGCGTTAACTCTAGCCAGGCTGGAATAAGCTTCAATTTAGTGGAGTATACAAGCACAGGATTGTCAAAAAGAGGATATTAAATTGCAAAAGGGAGCGAAAACGAGAGCCGTGCTCTTCTCTCCGGCAGATCAACCATGCTAATGCAGCTATGTAAAGAATATAAAGCGGTAATCCCCAAAAGGGGCAATACTTAACACAGCGAGGTGGCAGCTTGGCAAAAAATGCAGACAGACTAAATGCATAAGTTATACAAGCCTACTTATTTATCTATTTGTTTATATTTGTGTTTGATGATAAATTAACAGGCTAGATTATCAGCAGGGTAGATTATATCAGATGTGTTTTTAAAATAATGGTTTATGCTAACTTAGGAGAACTGACATAACTACAATGAATTAACTGTAATTAGCCTAATATGTTGAGGTGTGTGGCGCCTGTCTGATCTAACCCCTGACTGACATTCATTCTTCTGTTACAGCCCAACAGGAGCCATCTTCAAAGCCAGAAAAGAACGTAGCAACAAGTGAAAATTAAGTACAAAAGCAATTTCCTGAGTGATAAGCAGCCTATAATGAAATGTGAAACGTATCTCTTAAAATAGTAGTTAAGCTGAAAATATGCCATTTTAGCCACTACAAAAAAAAAAAGAGGCAAATGCCTCTGCTGCAGAGACACGCTGTGAAGCAATCAGGCTTAAGGGTCTTGTTTTTGGAGCTTACAAAGATTCAGAATAGCATAGTGAAAAATTAATCATGCTGTATTTTGCAATAAGATACTAAAAATTACATACATTACAGTATGTGTGATGTAAAATGTTTCTATTCCTAGGCTTTCAATAAAATGGTTAGATCCAGAGTATGTCATGTAATTTCTACAGCAAACTGTGCTGTTTCATGCAATATCACTCATTATGTAAGAGTTAATGCTGGATATATAACTTTGACAAACACAGAGGTATAAATACAGCTTCCATGACTGAGTGTAACAGCATGTTTACTGATGGTGTGAACTATAAACTAACAGGACAATGACAATACCCAGCGTAAACCACCATGTTCTGAACAGACACTTTATGATGCGTTAAAACAGCAAACTGCTAACTACTCAGTCCAGCACAAGGCATGATGGGAAATGTGGGTGTCGCTACATTATACAGTCCAGATTAAATGGGGAAATAAAATAGGTCGGCCTGTGTCAAATAACTGTTTGGCTTTTCTAGACAGTAAAAGTGTTAAGATGATTTTTTAAAACTTTATTTTTATTATTATGTTTTTTGGAACTAAACTAAATACTTAAATTCATGCTTGGTCACACTGTGAGAAAAACATCTGAAACACAGGATGAAAGTGTTGCCTGTGCATAAACGTACTATACGCAATAGTCTTTTGGGATTCTTTGACATGCAGCTAAATGACAGTAAAGCTGACAATACACACCGGCACCGCCGCAGTGTGTCGCACCAGTTGCCGTACATCAGGTGCCGCCCCCAGCGCACACCGGATGCATCATGCTGCAGCTTGTCAACAGATGACCACAAAGTTATTCTTACTGAAAGATCTGTACATCTTCCACCTCCGCCTTAATTAGTCACCCACTAATTAAAGGTTGATCTCTCACCTGAGGAGCTGATCTCCAGAGCTATGACTTGCCATAAGTATCCTTTTGGCCATTGTCTTTATAATGACGGGACTGTGAGTAATTTAGCTCAGGATATTTCTCAACCTCAACAACGAGTCTCTAGTCATCCAGACTTAAAAAAAAACAGCAACAGAGCTGTCGTTATGAGGAGTGGAGTCGAGCTGCTATAGGAGCAAAGAAAATGTACAAGCAGAGAGTGAGTGGGGGGAAAATGCATCTAATTCCAGGAAGAGCAAGGATGGCAACAGGACAGTGGTGTGAAGTGCCGCGGGGCAGTGCGTCAAGGAGCGCTGATGAGCATGTAGCCACCACTGGTGTGGGGTTAGAGACTTAAAATAACAGGGGTGTACTTTTTGACACCTCCGTTCACTGCCGGTGTGTTTTGGCCTTCAGCCTGCCATGGAGCAGGCTAGTTTAGCAGTATAAGTTACAATGGTTACTGATTAGGGATTTACACAAGCCACGGTAATGGAACCAAATTCTCAATTAAACTAACGAGACATCAAAGTAAGCCAGGCTTTTCCTTTATCCACACAGGTGGACCATACCTCCAGTAGTTTTGTTGTCTAAACCTAACCAAAGTGCAACTGTTTCACATAGTTAACCCTGGTTTAAAACAGCAACCATTATTGGTCGTATATGTTGTGTTTGTGTTAATCTCCTTCAACTGGTAGGATGACTGCTTTAGGAAAGGCCCATGTGGGTCGTGTAAGAGGGTAGGAACAAACCTATGTGGTCGTATGGGTTGGAGGACTTATAGTTTATTATTAAAAGACGTGCTTGTTTTTCTTTAGAGGCCACTATGTTTGAATAGTTGTTGTTTTATTGTGGATTTTTGTATTATACATTGTATTTGTTGTATTTAAATGTGTTTTTCTTGGCTGCAACCTCGGCTAGGTCTCTTTGAGACAATCTCAGTGGGACTTCCTGGTTAAATAAAGTTTAAATAAGTAAGAAAAAAACAAACAAACAAAATGTTACAACTCAGCCAAGGAGGACGCTGTTGATGTTTACAACTCATTCTGTCACAAGCATAAGCCTATCGTCCATGAGTATACACACACTTTCGTCTGCATGGCAATACAGTATGGAAAGTTAGGGTGTAGTTCGGTAAAAAGAAAATGAAACTGCTCACAACAAGGTCTGTAGATTATCTTCAGTAACAGGGTCATGATTTCTGCAAAGAGACATTACTGTAGAGTTTTTTAAATGTATTTTTTGGCGCTTCAAACACCACAAACTGAGTGCCATCTATCACCAATATATTGGAGTGAAGGCAGACATCTCTACGGTCAGTATTCCAACACTCAGAGACTCACACCAAAACAATCTAGACTGATAATAAATAGCACTACAGGTAAGAGACCAAAAAGAGAGCACACATTATATCAGTTTTAAGTCTCTGCATTGGCTTCCTGTGTGCTTCAGAATTGATTTTAAGATCCTTTTATTGGTTTATAAAGCTGGTAATGGTCTCAGTCCTACCTGTTTCTCAGATTTGCTTTTATCATATGAACCCAATAGAAGCTTTAGGTCTTCTGGTTGTGGCCTTTTAATCATCCCCAAAGTTAGAGCAAAAACCCACAGTGAGGCATCATTTCATAACTATGGTCCATGTCTGTGAAACAGCCTGCCTGAAGACCTGAGGTGCCACAGAGAGTGTTGATGTTTGGCTTTTAATCGAATTTTATGTCTTTTTTTCTTGTACTTATTATTACTGTGGATTTATCTATCTATTTATTTTTATTAATATGATCTGTTTTTCTCGCTGGCATATTCTTTTATTTCGTTACCTATTTATTTACTTATTTATTGACAGATAAAAAAATTGTTGACTATTTTGAGTTTTTATCCTGCCTCTGGTGTTTCCCCACTTATGATAGCATTTCCTCAGTTGCTCAGTTTGTCGTTACCATTGCAGTCTTTGCTTTATTTGTGTGTGTGTCATTCTGTTTGTATAAAAAGTGCCATGTAAATAACGTTTCATTGATTGATTGAGTGTATCTTTGATTTGGAGTGAACTGCCTCTTTAACAATTTGGAAAATCTATCAATCATTTGTCAGTTAATCGGTAAAACTACCAAATATTTACTGTTTGCAGCCTCTGAAGTGTAACGTGTAACAACAGTTAAACATTTGAATATCTGAATATCTCTTCTTCTCTCCCCCTGCCTCCCCCTGGAACAGCTGTAAGAGGTTAGTACCTTATCACTATTTCTATCACCGCTCTTGTAAGCTGCGACTGATTCTGAACAAGCTTTCTTTATGTGGTCGTAGTACGGGTGAATGACACAAAAAGAGCCCGGAGGACTATTATACGGCCTCTCTTGACTCCTTTTTTCCATAAATTATGGTTTAAGGTCTGCAATGGCTCTCAATCCTTCTTGTGGGATTTTATGGTAGCAGACAACAGTAACAGTGTGTTTTCAGTACGCCCACAAGAGTCCTACAGTAATACAAGATTCCTCATTTCGGGACTGAAAAAGACCTGCATGCTACATTTACAGGCATTAAGTCCGAACTAGTCATGCTGGAAAATGTAATTCATTTCACAAAGTCCCATATTGTCCGGACTCTCAAGTTTATACATGAGCCTATCTGGCCTTCTACAAATCCCCCCAAAAGTGGAAACGTTCTTAGCGAGCAGCAGCAGAGGAGCTGTCCTTGGTGCTGAACTCGCAGGAGATTTGAGAGCTGGAATTTACTGTTTCTGTGGAAGTTTTCTGCTGCAACACTGGGTAATAAATGTGCTGTTTGGGACACATGATGGTATCTAAGACATTATGAGAAAGTCAGTCCTGCTTTTATGTCGAGTAGACAGTTTGCGGCAGAACTCAGGAGATGAAAAATTGTCGTTTGTATGTTGTTGTTTTTTTTGTGGCTTTGCGACTGTTTGTCTAAGCTTTATCTTCTTCCTCGCTCATACACTCATTCTCTTGCAGTCTGTGCATGCGTTGCTTCCTCCCTGCCTCGTTCTGATGTTGTCAGAGTGAATTTTTTGCCACATGCAAATATTCAGAAACAATCAATCATGGTTCAACATGATTCCAACGTTTGATGATTGCCTTATGCACTCACACTGGGGAAATGTCTATCAAAAACACAGACTGCATTAAATAAATATTAGGGCACGTTTCGTCCTCTGCCTTTATGAATACTTTAAGGCAGAGCTACAGATCCAAGCTGGTGCGTCTGTGAGGAATGAAGCATTAGTTGATTTGACTGGCTGCGTGGATATGTGGAAATCTGATTGATTTGGCTCAGTCTGCAGGACAGCAGCGAGTGTAGCAGCATTGCATCATGGCGCTGCTGTCAGACAAACCCCTCATACCTCCAGTGTTGATGTTTTATCGCTTCTGACTGGAATTGAATTGTGCTTTTCTGAGCGCTGTTGTTTTTTTATGACCGAAGGGCCCTCAGGGACCCATTACAAACCCGTTGTGTAGTTTCAAAATGCCCAGGCATCAATTGGAATATCTGACTGGATGTTAACTCAGTTCCTCACAAAAACATACATTTCGGCAGTACAAGCCTTGAGTCTGACAGCAGCAGTAGGTGTGAGTACTGAGTGCGTGTAAACAGATGGTGGAGAGCAGAGATGGCAGAAGGCTCAGAACTGTCTTCACTCCAGCTCGTCTCCCTCCATGTACGGGAATGTTAGTTCACATCACACTGAGAAATGCCTCCAGCAACATCTTTCCTGCTGGTCGGCATTCTTCAACACAGTCAAACGGCACATACATACACACACAACCTCTCTTCTTATACACACACTCTCCTCTCCAAAGAAAAGAGTTGCCAGCCAGATGTGTACAACATCTATATGCTGTTGTCCATCTGCCTTTTTTCTTGTTTGTACTTATATGTGCATGCAAATGAGTGTGTGTTTCTCTGCTGTAAAAGACACACTCGTTAGATGTACATTCTGAAGCACACTAATTAACAGCCTCGTTAAGACTCAAGCAGCTCTCCTGCCGAGGCTGAGAAACAGACACACACACACACTCGCACACACACTGAACTGCACGTCGGCACACATACACACTCATCAATATATGCATATACATTAGGAAACATATCACAGTGCACAATCACAAGCAGAACATCAACATGCATGCACTCACCGTACACACAAAGGCACAGCTACACACACACACTGACTGAAACAAACACACAAACAAGCTTTTTTAATCAGGACACCATCCATCATTATGAGAAAGCTGCGTGTTCTGCTGTTTTTGCATGAGCATTAATAAAGGTCATGCTTCGTGTATGGAGAGCTTTTGTTTAACTGTAATATTGCAGCAGCAGTAAGCTGTGACTGCTGTCAGTCCAGCTAACACATGTTACAGTGTGTCTTATTTCCAACGCAACATTTACAACGTTGTACACCGGAACCACAGCAGCCTCGCACCGCCCCTTCTCCCACGAC
>JAPZEB010000021.1:27245049-27260666 GCA_029783705.1 Chaetodon striatus
CCTTTTTTTTTTCACCGCTTCTGTCACTCCCTCATTCCGTCACTGGCTTTACTTCAGTGATATGCATATGCAAATTTGGTGCTAAATTACTAATTATAGTTTATTGCAGTAACAGCACTGCAATTAGGGAAGGCAGTGGTCATGCAGAGGAGAGACTAAGGTCAAAACAACATTTTGACACGCTAGAAATTGCAAATTAAAGCAATAGCTTGGCAGGAATCTCCATAAAAGCTGTCCTCTCATGACTTAACTCGCTAGATTAAAATAGTTGGCTTTATTGGTGATGAATGTATTCACTTTTAACTTGCCACTTTAAAGCTGCAGTTGGTAACTTTCATCAAATATAACTTCTTTTCATATTTGCTGAAACTGTCACGATATTCTTACAACACTAACACAGATAATCTGTGTAAAAATCACACCCCTCTGCCCACTCTATTGCCTTGTGGTACTTCTGAAGGCCTTACTGCATGTGAATGAAAACAGCCAATCAGAGCTGAGGAGTCTGTAACGCTGCCATCAATCAGGACAATCACTGCTCGTGAACGGTGATTAAACTGTCAAACTAGTCAGCGCTGATCAAATATAAATCAGGATTCTGTGACTGCATTGCCTATTTCTCACCTTAAATGTTTTCAGAAACATATTTTAGATTACTGTAATGTAGGAAATGAGAAAGTCTGTGACTCAGCCGGAGACAGTTGACCAAAGCACCGCCCACCTGTTGGACCAACTCTTTCAATTTACAGTGGAAATATGTTTTTTGAAACCATTTGAGGAGAGACATTGGCAACGCAGAAACTGAATCTTGATTCAGATTTGATCAGCATTCCCTTTGACAGTTTGACCGCAGTTCAGGAGCGGTGATTGACATGACTGACAGCTGCATAAGGGACTCCTCGGCTTTGATTGGTTGTTTTCAGTGTGCTGCGGAAGATTCTGGCATATGCCATTAGAAGCAGAAGGAAGAGGAGGAGGGACGTGATTTTCTCACAGATTATCTCTATATGTCTGTCAGAATACAGTGACAGTTTTAGCAAATATGAGCAAATTGATTCTCTCACTCCCTGTGATCACAGCCAGTCTATCATTACATCTAATGTCTGGTTACAGGTAAAACATTTCTCTTATTTGTGTTTTTGTGTACAGCTTTGTGTAACATCGCTGCATTGTATACTTCTAGGATTGTTCTTGCATGTGTTGATGTGTTGGCAATGCTAATGTGCTTATGAATGACATGTACTTGTAAACAGGTGTGAATGCATAAACACTCTGAAGGACATGTTTGTATTGTATGTCTCCCATTATGTCTAAATGTATATATCTCTCCTCTCTATCTGTGTATACGATAGTAATGAGTATGACAGAATAATGCATTCTAAATGCCTGACCGAGAGGTAACACTATGGCTTCTTTTTCTCTCTGTGCCTGTGGTTCTGCATGAGTGACCATTTAAACACACACAATACAGTACAACACACAGTAACAAGCACACACAAGCAGTGTAAAGGCCATTTGCTACTTGCTGCATTCTGTCTTCATGACGCTGCTCTCACCAGGCAACTCACAGATCCCATAATTTAGCCCTTATCTTGCTGGCGGAGGTTGTTTGTAGGGGAATGTGTGTGTGGGTCTGTGTGTAGGTGTAAGTGTGTATGCTTTCAAGCAGCCATTTTTGTGCCTGCGGACCAGGCACCGCTAACTCTGCGCACTGTATTTACCACCACCTTGATTTGCTCTATTGTTTGAGTCTTAAAAACAGTTGGCATTTGCAATCACTCTCCGCTACTTTGGCTAATTACTGCGTTTCATTGAGTAGGTGGTGCAGTGAAAAGGGGAATTGCAGGCGGCGTATTATAAAAATAAAGAATGCTTAGTCAATCATCCAAGTTACTCAGTTCAGATATGAGAGTTTAACTTTGGTTATTATTGATGCAAAAAGCCGTTTGCTGGAGGTGGAGGTTTACAGGAGGTGGGCTGGCTGGCCTTGAGCAAACCTGCATTTTGCAGGAGCCAGGAGCTGAAAAGTGAGATGGGATCAATGCTGCAGGTCTTATTTAGATTCCAATTACAGCCATTTCTGATCAATTGGCTCCTCTCCACACCGGCAAACTGGGGCTCTGCCTTTGATCGATGGCCACACACACAGATGAGCTCACATACACAGAAACACAAGCGTGAGCACACTTTCACTTTTTGCTTTCACACATGCAAACACACATGCACACACACACACGAGCACGGATGCGAAACCATCCAAATGTGTTTGATCAATGCCCACTCGGCCTGAGAGCAGGATCTGCATTATTTCATGCTCTGTAGTTCTAATTGATCGCAGGATAAAATGATTAGTGAAGGAATCTTTCATGTTGTTATTTTTCTTTTTCCTCGCACAGAGCCTCCTGGAATTCATTTGCGAGGAGAAGCGTTTGTCCTTGGATGTGTGTTTCTGTGATTTTGGTTTTGATCTCTGAAAGACGTAACAGGTACTCGTTCAAGGAGCTTGCAGATTCCAGTTGCATATTATGATGTCATGCTTTGTGAGTTAGAAAATGATAGATTTATCTCTTCAAGACCGGGTTGTGGTGCATTTTACCTGAATTATTTCACTCATTTTGATGAGAAAATGTTCTAATCTGATTGATGCACACACTACATGACATATTCATATTCATGTAACTTCTCATCTGACTTGCAATCTGTCAAAGTTTATCTTTCCATGGGCAAAACAGTGGAGGGTTAAAGGGGTTAAGGAGTAGTGTGTAACAATTTGTGGCAGTTCCAATCAAAGGAAATCTATGATGGCCGAAGCAAAAACTCGAGTGACCTTATCTGGAGGCAATATTTAGCTTGTCAGTTTTGGGCTACTGTAGAACAACATGGCGGACTCCCTGTAAGAGCACATGCTCCTTGGTAGATACAAATGGCTCATTCTAAGGCCCAGCCTACACATATACACACATTTTTCATAAACTGATATTTTCTTCTATATTTTGGCCTCTTGTCCACATGCAAATGGAGTTTAAGGTCACTAAAAGAGAAACGTGACGATGTTTCAAACCCCGGTTAGTGTTTAAAATGGAGTGTTTGGAAAATGATGGCATCATCTCCTCAATTTGTGCTTGCCCATTGTTGTTTTGTTTAACAAGCATATGCTAGAAACAATAATAGCAGACTGCTGGTTTGTTTTGTTAGCTTGCTCTAATTACTATTTTACTCCTAAACTTGGTATTGCTGCATCACTTCACAGATGAACGGAGGCGTCTGCTGCGCCCGGTTTTATTTGGTCCACCTTAGTGTCCCTGGTTTAATGTCTGCCAAATGACGGTTTTGGATCAGACCTGGTTGAACTAGCAGATGGTGGGAGACTTTCCAGAGTAAGATTGTTTTAAATGAGAATTGGAAGGAACATTTTTGCATGTACGGCGCATCACGTGTAACTCTGGGTGAGCTCCTTTATCCTTACATCGAATGGGAATCAACAGTGATGAATATTACATCCTATTCCTGCCAATATTTCCCCCCTAAATCCTACACACTGGACCTTTAATCTACCTGCTGCCTTCATCGAGCTCTTTAGGTGCCTTTGAATAGGATACTGAACTGTAGATGTGGAGAGAGTGGCCAACAGTATACAACTTGGCAGATTGTGCATAGTGTAAATAGAAGCACTTTGAAGTGCTTCACAACTTTTTATTTTGGACTGTATCCATATGTGTGTGTGTGTGTGAGGAAGAGGAAGACACATTTGTAAGTGGGTGGTGTTAGTGACCACAGTTTCCCAAGACAAAAACTTCTGTTTTGTTAAAGAGCGGTAGTTGACCTGAAATGATTGCAGATGGCTCCACACACATGCCCACAGATGTACTGACACACATATTCTCACACACGCAGTAGCCTGGACTCCTCCCATGCACTCTTCCAGCATGCGTTTGTGTCAATATGTTTGCTTTGTTTGGATGCGTCAGTTCATTTTGTTGACTTATTTTCTGCATCAGAAACAATCGCTGCGGCAATTGGGAAGGGGATTAATTTTATGCAAATGTATGCAAATAACTGTGACACAGAACTCCATCCGCATCGGTTCTATGCAAATGATGTTTGCTAAACAGGCGTATTGGAAGGGCCCGCATTTCCCAGCCCCCTCACATCCCACCCACCCCTCTTCCCAATCCATCCTGCTCACCCTCTCCTCCCCCTTGCCACCGTTGCCCCTATGCTTCTTTTTTTTTCTGTCATTTCCCCTTTTGGCCCCCCTTCAGTCTCCCTTAATCCCCTCTCCACCCTTTTTTCTCACTTGGCCAGGCACTCTGCCTGGTCCGATCTCCCCAGTCTCACCCAGCACACTCCCCCCTCCTCTCACTGTCTCTCCCCTCTCCTCTGTAATCCTCCTCTTCATTCCTCCCCCTCTCATCCTTCTGTGTGCTGCATGGCTGTTAGTGGTGTGAGGAGGCACTAATGGGGCTTGAGGAAAACATTGTCATAGTGCCTGGAAAGCGCAGAGCCGGGAGCCATCCAGGAGGCAGCCAGGAAGGCCTGACATTAGACTTGCTAATGGAAGGTTAACAGAACAGAGAGAAGACGGTATGGAGAGGGAAAACACAAGGACTACAGGAGATAAAGAGGACAACGGGACTCCAGCGGCAGCAAGAAGGGTGGCACAGAGAAGGAGAGATAGACGGAGAGAAAGTGTGACACAAGAAAAGAAGAGGGAGAGACAGATAGAGGCGCTTCTAGGGTAGATGGCAAACTGTCTCATCCTCTGTCGGCCTGTCCTGCCAGCACTTTGGGGGGAAGGAGGAAGAGAGAAGGGAGGAAGGGGGGGAAATAGGGTGTCTCTTTCCTCTATGCTCCAATCCTCTTTTCTGGTTTCCCGTTTCATGAGAAGATTGTGGCATCACGCGTGACGCTTCCCTTCAAAGGCGAGGGAAAGTGTGTGTGTGTTTGAATGTAAGGGAATTCATAACCCCCCCTCATCCATCCACCCCAGATTCCCCAGACAACCCCCGTGACACACACCACTGCCATCACAGCAGGAGAGAAATTCTTTTAAAACTTACCCATCCATGGTTTTGTGCTCATTTTTAATAGCACCAAGGAAAGTACCATTGCTCAAAAATAGTGGCTTTACAGAATTAAACCTTTAAAAAGAGTTTGTCTCACTGTGACTGAAGTGCCAAAAGACCACTGTGGTGACTTGTGTGAGTGCCATGTGGCACACTGAAGCAGTTGGTCACAGGACGAGGGCTGAGAGGGAAACTATTTCCCCACAGCTTGTGTGGAGCAGCCAGCCACAGTCTCACGGCTAAATGGCATTTGTGAGTAATATGCTTTTCTCTGCTGCAAGTGCAAGCAATGCAATACAGCTAAGTAATATCTCTCTGCAGAGCAATACTGTCTGTCAGCATTATATGGATGAGTTGATGTCTGTGACGTGCGTGTGTGTGCGCACGCGTATATGGGTGTGTGCATGTGTGCGCGCTTGTCAGATCCATTTAGATTGCAGGTATAGCAGTTAGAATGAACTGCTCAGAGAAAGAGGGAGAGAGTCTTGCGTTAGCCATGCGTCATTAGCATTTGTGGCCAGTCGCATGGTTGACTGTGTCTCGGCCATTAGGAAGGAAGTGTGGAATGAGAGAGGGAGAAAGTAAAAGACAGAATCACCAACTACGATGAATGCACAGAGATTTGTCTCTGTAGCATTACTGCAGAAACATTGTTAACCTCCGTATTAAAGGAAAATTACAGTTCATTACAGTTTGGGTCTTTGCAGTTTTGGCCACCATTTTTGTCAGTTATGATGTCATTGTGCTTGATCCATTGTACAAGTAACTGCTGAGATCTGGGAACATTGCAACATCGCTGTCAGCAGTCAATCAGACAGGCAATCAGACCAAGTTTAAAAGAGACAATAATTTAAAGCAATACTTCACTCTCCAAATGACAATTTGTATGTCAATAACTCACCTCGTGTTATGTTGACTTTGTAAGGAAAACTTTGTTTTTCTTGCAGGCCTCCAGTGAACAAAGAATTCAAACATAGAGAGAACATTCTTGATGAATTGAAGTAATAGGGGTCCACATTTAACATCAGTTTACAAACTCTCACACAACTTGTGCAGTGTAATCCAAGTCTAATTTATCCAGACGTATGCTAAGTGCTTCTCAAACAGCCAGCCCTTTCTGACAGGAAACTGAACTACAAGTGAAATTTATCTATTGTCTTCAAAGCCAGACTCCAGTGACAAAAACATTCATTTTACCTCCCTGAACACGGGAACTGCTGGTCTACCACTGCCTCGATCGGTTGTTAGTGTTATTGTGCGACTTTCATGAGTCTAAGCCTACACTTTAAAGCACCAAAGTTTACCATAACATGTTTGAGTCTGGCCTTGAAATGAGCACAGGGTAAAGGTCTTAAAGGCCCAGTTTGATTCAGTGGAATCTAGCAGAGAGGTTGCAGAACTGAAACTTCTCTCGTGTGCAAAGCATGTAGGAGAACTATGGTGGTCGATGCTAAAATGCTAAAGGGCCTATCTAGAGCTAGTGTTTTATTTGTCTGTTTATTTGGGCTACTGTAGAACAACATGGTGGACTCTGAAGGAGGACCCACTACATATGTCGATTTAAAGAGCTTATTCTAAGGTTAAAAAAAACAACAATCTCTATTGCCAGGTGATTATAAACTAATGAAAACATATTTCTGAATATTATATTCAATTTGTGCCAACATATCCCTCCTAAATCCTACACAATAGACTCTTAAGCGTCACTTTTTAGTTCAGTTTCCAGTCAGAAAGGGCTGTCTGTTTGGAAATTATTGAGCACATGACTGGATAAATGAGACTTGGATTATACTGCGCGAGTTGTGTAAGAGTTTTTAAATGGATGTTTTGATAGTTTTGCTTTTAAATGAGGTTGCCCTCAATTAATCATGAACTTTCTCAGTTTTTGGATTCTTCATTGACCATGGTGGCATGCGAGCTAACGTTATAACAAATGCAGCATAACACAGAGTTGTAAATCGGTTTACAAATGATCCATTGGGGGCGAAATATTCCTTTTACTAGATTATTAAAACCTCTGTATTTGAAGGTAGACTCTGAAATATTGGCTATAATCTGCTGTTGCACTGGGACACTGTGTGTGAACCTATATTTAGTTTGTAAGTCAGCGATGAGCCATAAAGTTACTCAACAGTCTTAATTTCCCAGTTTGCTTTTGTTTTCATGACTGACCTGGGAGTTTGTGTACAACCTGTCTGATCATGTAACTACACTTGTTTGTTGCCCGTCAGGCGTCTTATTAGCGATGCTGCTGTGTTCCCAGATCTAATAATTCAACTTAGTGGGTACACTGTTATTAACCAACAGGAGTGACAGCCAAAATAAAACCAACATAATAAACCAGAATTATCCTTTAAATCACACCATAAAAAATGGCAGTGCAAAGGGACAGCGAAGGGTTTCTGAAACCAACTGAGCAAAAGCGAGAGAATGACAAGGAGGGACACACACACATATGTGCATGGACACACACACAGGGCACCAGACAATACAGATTTATGTGGCAATACAATGGCATGGCAGTTGGTGACAGCCACTGCGGTGACATCCAAACTCAGCAGGCCTCCGGCTCAGTTCTCTGTGTGTCTGTACTGTATGTACACACTCCAGCGTCTCCAGCAGCTCTCATCTGTCATGGCTACAGAAGGCTGCTGTGCCACCACGAGACGCTGCTCTTTGGTTATGACAGACATTTCGCTGTGTATGAGCGTCCGTACGTTGCTGTTTATGTGGCTGATACAACAAGCTAGCTTAACGACTGAACTACACGCCTGCAGCTAACAGCCCAAACGAATATGCATTTACTGTAGACACGGATACACACACACACAGTTGTGACATATAAGCACTCATATCCATTTCAGCTGTTTAGATGTGTTTTGATCCCATAAGGCCAAACGTGTTATTCTGTCACTCTGGATACTATCCAGCAAAGTTGTCTAACAACAGCGGCTCTGCTGTTCCCGCTGCCTGCTTTCTAATTCACGCTCCGTCTTCATGCTGTAGCAGAGGACAGGGTAACGAAGTGAGCAGAGATGGATGGCGGGATATAGAGAGCGAGAGATGGTGACACGGGGAGAGATAGAGAGAGAATAAGAGAGGGAGAAAGAAGGATGGTGGAGTGAGACGGTGCGGGGAGTTTGATTCCTCTAGTTGTCAGAGGCGCTGCATTATTGATGTGCTGAGGATCCCACATTGTCGGCGAGATTCTCAGTCTGTCACGTCACGTCCTGTGTGCACGCCTGTGTATGTGTGCGTGCATGCCATACTAGTTTGTTGTGGTCGCACAAGTCCCGCAGGAGTGTTACCTGTCAACACCTCCATATCACAGCGAGCTCAGTTAGTGACAATGCTGTCTCTGTTGCGCTGACCACATGGGAAGGACGCACTCACACACACTTCCACGCCGATTTGTGGGAGGGGGTGATTGTGTGTGTGTGACGGCTTTTGTGTAGTATTGCGGATTCTCTTGGGTCTCTCTAAGTTTTCACTCGCTGCATGACTGTGATTTGGCTTTGTCAGTCTGCATTATGAAGTTAGAAGTAAGCCGGAGTGGCTCACCGTGTGATTGTGCATGTGTGTGTTTTGGGATGATGAATCTCTGACATTGAGGGATGGCCCTTCTGCTCGGAGTTTTATCTCATGAATTCTTTACGCTGTCTCCTCAGCAGACAGAATACCTCTCCATTGGTTACAAACACAGCAGTGCACGATCAATATATTCATGTCACACTGTACATCCACCAGTGCATTAACGGGACTGCACCTAACAACCTGTGGCTAATTGTTTAGCCTATAAAATGTGTAGAATTTAAAAATAAAATGCCAATCACAGTTTCCAGCATCTCGAGGTAAAATCTTAAAAGATATTTGAAGAATAACACAGAACACAGAAGGCTGACAAATCTTTATATTTGAGAAGATCAAACCAGCAAATGTTCAGACATTTTTGTGTGATAGATGTCTTGAGAGGTTAAATTGTTACTATTCGTTTTCTTACAGTCGACTAATCCATTATTTTGATTTTTCACCTTTTTCTTTAACCAAGGACAGCACATTTTTAATCTCCAAACATCAAATCAAAGAATAGAATAGGGAGTGCTACACAGAGGTCAAGACATGGTGTGCTGGTGATAGTAAAGAATTAGGTGCTCTTCAAGGATAAGGCAAACGGTCACATAAGAATAAAAAATCATGACTGTCCAACGTACTTAATGTAGATTGCCATGGTATAGGCTGGCAGTCTGAAAAGCATCCAAGGCACTCTGACTGTAAGTAAAAACCCACGCCTTTCAACTTAAGGCTCATTTATACTCCCTTTACGTTTGAAAATAGATGCTTCATTTCAAACGTTGCAGACATCACTGATCTCATACCTCGATGAATCCTTTATGATGGCTTAGATACAGCCAATAGATGGCACTTGAGGGCAGCGACAAGAGTTTCACACAACAACAAATGAGAGAAAAAGTGTAGGAGGTCAAAATATTATACCTTTACATGAGGGCAGCGTTGTAGACGGAGGTGGTCTGTTACATCTCGACATATGGATGAGGAATTCTCTATTTGGACATGAAACTCTATTTGGAGCTGCATCTTATTAAATAAACTCTGCAAGCAAACATTTGGCTATACTTGGTCGACTACAAACATGACCCATCATCTGAAAGATGGAAGTAGCTACATGCCCATTAGCCACTTAGCACAATCATTACTGCTTTGCCGACAGCGTCATTAACAGGCTCAGTGTGTGACGTGCACCTATAGATACAGTATAAGCCTATATTAATTAAGGATCAATAGTACGTTTTTGTATTCCTCTGTAACAGTAACAAATGAGTAACAATGTTACTTGTTCCGTTTAAATTTGTTCGTTGTCTCCGACTATGCTACACTGCCTCCGTTATCTCTAGTGGTACTTCTCTGTTTCATCTAAGCTTTCAGAAAACATACAAAAATATGGACAAAATGGCTGCAGAGTATGGACAGAAGGCTCCATCTCTGTCTCTGTATCTAACATTAAGCACAAGTGAGCCCTTTAACAGTCTTCACCAGGGTATAAAATGCACTGGGGACAGGTGTTCAATTTAAAACTCAAATCAAAGTACCTTGCTGCAGTATATCGGGGGTAAGGTAGCAGTTTAGTGTGTACATTCAGGAGGTCTAGTGAAAACATTTCCCTTGCTTGCTTGCTGTACGTGATCTGGTTTAGAGCAAGGGTCAGACTAGGCCCGCCAAAGTGGTCCAATACAGCTCACCTACAAACCTAATACTGATGTGAAGGCTGAGAGGTGCCAGGAAGTTAAACAATGAGTGGCCTACTTCATAATAAAATGCTGCTTTAGTGGCTGCTCCACCCTGACAAGAATACAGTTCTTAATGTGGTTATATTTTAAGATATTATGTAAAACATTGTCAACCAGCTGCTTCAGTACGAAAGAATCTGTATCAGACTTATATCTTCAAACAGCATTGCTGGAACACCATTGCGGAGGCAGTGCCAAAACTTTTTATTTGTAAATCGTTTATTAAGGCAGGGGATAATTTAACCTGCTTCCTTTATAGCATCTTGTTTAGTTTGATGTGTTGATGCCAGCAAAATGCTCCTGTAATGACAGTGAGTAGTCGACTGTCTGAACGTGGAGAAAATGAGACATATTCTTGAAACTGCATTTATTTTCCTTTGGACATCTCAGGCTGTTTCTCTGTTTTGTAAATGGATGGATGTTTTCAGAATGCACTTGGACTTTTTCACACTAAGAAAAGGGAAGAATTTGGAGTCACTGTTATTTATAGAGTATTATGCAGTGGTTTTACTTGTCCAGCCTGAGTCTTGAAGCTGTATGTGGCCTATGAACTACAACGTATTTGACATTCCTGGTTTAGACCGCCTCGGATGCTTTAAGAAACCCTGATCACGTATGTGATTTCCACAGACGCTGCTTCTTTTTTTATGAGCACATTTGTAGATGCAGTGCAAGTATCAGTGCTGTTAATTCACTTTACTTAAACAGTGTATAGTTAATCCTTTTTAAGACTTATTAAGTGAACACCAACCTTTGTCAGCTGTTAAATAATGCACCTATTTACTCTATAAAAACTTTAATGAAGATACAGGATGAGAAAAATAAAGTGCCTTGTAGAAAGTTGCTGCAATTACTTTTTTTTTTTTTTTTACTCCTCAAATGTCTTGTGAAGTTTAATGTCTCATTATGGGCTCAGCAGTGCAATGTTTTAATTTATCGGTGAGAGCTGATGGCTTGTTTCCAATCTGCTATATATTAGACTTTTTTTTTCTTTGTCTATAGTGCGGATGCACATTAGATACTGAGAGATGTACTGTTGTTGAGATGCCCATGCTTAACAATTTCAATTAAATGCCAGTGCTCCTAGTAAGTTACAGCAAGTAGAGTAATAAATGTGTTTGACTCAAATCATATTTCATCAGTGCTTCTTTGGCTTTTATTGCCGTGACCTTAAAGCGTGTATAAGCATCCGCTGCCTTTGGGCTGCAGGCGAACACCGCCATCAAGATGACACACACCCTCACCCTTCAACTTGCAAAACTCCCACTCGTATTTCGCTTTTATCACACGCCATGAACTGAGCTCTGGGTTCCATTTTACAGCGACTGTAATGCAAGAACTTATAACTTTTTATGACAATTTGTTCATTGGCGAAGGACTTCACTTCAAGAATTATCTGCAGTGAAAAGCAATTATCTGAGAAAACATAATAGAAACCAAATGACAGACGGACAGATAAAAAAAGAGAGGGAGAAAATGGAGAGAAAGGAATAGATAGATGGAGAGATAGAGAGCGTATTGTGCTGGCCATCTTCCCAGCACGGAGGGATCGATCAGCAGAACGAGAGAGCCTCACTATTTCCTCTGTCGGTAGAATGAGCCAGGCTAATAATGGAAAGCAGTCATCATCTCCCCTTGCTCTCTCCCTCTCCCTCTTTCTTTGCCTCCATTCCATTTTTCTGGGAAAACAATCATAGCCTCGTCGGAGGGCCGCCTCACTCTCCCACCATGATCTGACATTTGAAAAACAAACCCGTTTAGTCGGAGAAGTGGGCGTCAAACGGCAATGAGCCTTCTGAAACACTGACTCACGACATCCGGGGGGAGCCAACACACATATGCACACACACATACACACACACACATAAATGGTACACCGCATGAAGCTGTCAAAATCCCTCAGTGTATCCCAGCCCCACATCAGAAACAATAGAGGAATCAAGAAGGCCAGAACTCAATGGTCCAATCACGGCAGCTGCATCCGCTGCTACCTGCTAGTCATAACGAGCTAAACGACCTTTTCCACTGCACTCATTTCTGCCACTCAAACCCTGTCCGTCACTCAGCTCCAAAACACAATTACTGCCATTCAGGAAGCCGAGAGGCCAAATGTTTGCTACTTGTCATTTATGCAAGTGTTTTCTTTTGTGTGTGTGTGTGTGTGCATATGTGGGTGTGTTTGTGCCATTTCTCCCAGGTGGTAGAAATAAATGTAAGCCCTTTATGTTTCTTCTTTCTCTTTCCTTCTCTATCTGATTTTCTATGCACTATATGTGACCATATTTCACATTTGGTCAGATACTGAATTGGAGACACTAATCTTGAGTGCCCACCTTGAAACCGTGGCAGTTGTATAGATCTTCTGTGCTGTCGAGTTGAAGATGTGTGTGAAGCATACACATTTTAAAATGTGTAGCTTCTTTGCAGCAACCTCTATTTTTGAAGCACTGTCTACTGGCATGGCTTCGTATGAGTCAGAGCAGACGTGGATGTAAACTGCAGTTTGATCAGTCGGCTGAGGCGCACAACCACAAAACAGTAATTGTAACAGTATTGTAGTTTCAGGAGAAACACAGATAATTGCGACATGTTTTACCCCTTAGTCTGTAGCTTTGATCATTGCTCCGTTTCCCAGTCTTTGATTGTAACGTCGGAATGTCAAAAGGTAAAATGCCAGTTGACAGCAAAAATAGATAATCAAAATGTTACTTCTATGAGTTATTTAAAGCTACATTGCAGTATTTTTGGACTCTCAGGGCCTTAAATAAACTGTAAACCCATCATGGTCACTTTGTAAAGTTGCTTTGGGTAAATCCTAGTAACATTTATCCAGCAGAAGCAACATTTGGCACCACTTGATGACTGTAACGACAGGTTCACACTGGACGTGAAAGTGCCTCCTTTTGGTGCCCATATTAAGCAACTGAGCTTCTCACACGAGATGTGCTGCGTTTTGGATTTCCAGGGCTGACTCGCAATCTGCAGTGACAGTTTTGGCATGTGGTCTATTTTTCTGCAAGCTGTGGGCGGATCTGGCAAAAAAAAAAAAAAAACCACACACATATAATCTATTTCAAGTGATATAAAGGATACGTTAGATATGATATAAATGTTTTGATTATGATAAATGATTAACTCTGCATCCCGTGCTTCCACGTCTTTGTCAGTTGTGTCTAAACAAAGAGTAAAAAAAGACAAGCAGACACACGCATGACAGAGCTTTCAGAGAAATTAGATCGGTTGAGGAGCAAAATCACTTGTTGACTGGTGCGGAGAAATGCGCTTGTGGTGTGTACGGCAAGGCGACTGCTGACAGGCAGCTGTGCCACGACTGACATATCAGGGCGCTTCTGAGTTCAGTGTGAACGTGGTGTAATTCTAGCTTTTACTTTCCTTCATATTCTGGTTTGATTTCTTCCAATGCCTATGAAAAATACCTGGCTCTTTAGCTGCTAAATATTCTAATGTGTTCACCCAACCAAATGTCATTTTCAGGTCGTCAAATACCAAATGCCCTTGTCAGTGTCTGATAGCAACACACAGGGCAAACTTTTGCGTATCTGTGTGACGCACAGCTGAAACACATTGTGATTAATGGTGTGAAATGATCACAGTTAGGTTCAGGCAACAAAAAAAAGGTTTCACATGTGACATGAACTGTGTCATCTCTTGGATGAAAGTCAGTTGGGTTGTTTTCCCATCCACCTCCTCTCCCTCCGGCCCCATGCAGACTTTCTTGTTCCACTCAATGTCAAGTATTGCCCTGGATGGGTTTATGTTGGAGTTTAGCTGAAAGCCCAGAGCGTCTCATAAAGACACCAACGCTGCCTTTGCCGTTAATATCAAATGCCAAGGGTTGTGATAAAGCATTGAACTTTGACAACCCGGGAATGAGAACAGGCTGCTTCACCAGCTAGTTGCTAACTTTGTACTTACTGTTTGGTGGTTCAGTGGATTTATTAGAGGTTTTATTTTTGCTGAAAACATTTGCTTGCTGCTGCTGGAAATGAAATTCTCTGTGGGTTCATCACTACAAGCTTCACCTTTAACATTACACACAGTCTTTTGATCCATTTTTGATATAGAAATATTGATTTATTGCAGTTTTAAACCTTCATATATATTCTTCATTACTGGCTGCAGTTGTTGTTGAATCACACTTCTGTTGTGACACTCTTACTCAGCACAGCTCGCAGTGATGGTAGAGTTACCTTTGGCTCTTTGTTGTGGAACAACAAAAGCGTTGGGGGGAGAAACGCTGAATGAAAAACTCCATGTTACTGAGTAGACTGCTCAAGGCCTCACAGTTCTCAACCTCAGAGTAAACACCGCAGCAGGCGTGTGCACGTGTGTGTGTATGTCTGTGTGTGTGCATGTCCTGCTGATGTCAGAGAGAACAAGCTGTCATTCAGACAATAAGATCACAACAGGGATGTGGCACCAGTATGTGACACATGTCAGTGACGGCTTACAGGCAGCGACTGTGTGTCTGCTGTCTGACATACTGGAAGGCTGAGAGACACAGACAGATGGAGAACTGGTAGATATACGTACATACTGTAGACAGACAGACAGACAGATAGAAAGAGACTGGTCCTTTTAACCCGCCACCTTCTTCCTCCCCTCTTCCCAGTCCAACTCTCCTCCAACTGCTCAGTTGTCTTTTCAGATCTTTACAGCTATGTCATCATTCCTCTTTTTATCTCACCATCCCGCCACTAAAAGACTAATTTGTTTCACGCCCTCTTTAACACTTTCCTCTTCATCTTCTCTCCTTTCCTCTCTTTCTTCTGCTCTGTCTTTTCCTTTCCACTCATCTCCCTCCTCATCTCTCGTACCATCTCCCTTTCCATTCACTCCTCACTTCTCCTTGCCTCCTGTATCTGTGTTCACAACCAGATTGCTATCTGGAGCACAGTGTGGGGTCATTAAAATTCAACATCCTTGCACAATAACTTTAAAGAGTGCTTTTTAATAAAACACTAATGAGGAGCACTTCCTATCCGCTGCTCAATAGTCTGTTTGTTTCTTCCTCACTCGGTTTCCGAATGAACAAATGAGAAATGTGGTACATCTCTGTAGCTCCGAGTATAGGATTTTGTATGTTCAAATGAAATACTTTTTTACTTCTTAGACAACAGTAGAAATGACACTGCAAATTTGTAAGCAACCAAATTAAAGTGTCCTCTGCTCCCTGATTGTCACATAATGGAACTTTTGGACTGATATTCTGTTTAAGAAACAT
>JAPZEB010000021.1:27275506-27290669 GCA_029783705.1 Chaetodon striatus
TGTGTGTGTGTGTGTGTGTGTGTGTGTGTGTGTGTGTGTGTGTGTGTGTGTGTGTGTGTGTGTGTGTGTGCGTGCGCGCGTGTGTGTGTACACGTGTGTCCTAGCCTCTGCTCTCTTATCTCAGAGCTCTCATTAACCAGGCTTTGTTTTCCTTAGCTTCATTAGCATTCCCATGACAGTGGCTGTTACCTCAGCGCTAGGCTAAATGCTAGGCTAAATGTTAGCTATAAGAAGTCAGTCTGCCCCCTTTCATTAACATTAGCCCGTTTACATTGTCTAAGTGTTTGTAAGTGCAGTGACACAGATTTCCATAACAGCTCTTTGGCAGTGGGTCTACATATCAAGTGTTTGCTTTTGCTCTTCTGCTTTAAAATTGTGAGAGACAAATCATCTCTGCTGCCGAATATGTTAGTCCTGCTTTCACCTTTGGGTGAATCCACTTGTCTGTGCCCATGAGGAGTCCTGGCTACTCTATTAACATGAAGGCAGCATCTGCACAGACGTGTTTCCTCCAGGTGTAGGACACAGTGCAGTCTCTAATATCAATCCCTGGCTGGAATACAGAAAGAAAACAGAGGAAATAGGAAAAAGCAAGGAGAGCACCAGGAGGGTTGCTGTTCTAGGGACAGACGTGGGGGAGGTGGAAGCAGAAGAAGGGGAAAATGGAAAATGGATGAGTTTAGCAGAGGGGGAAGGAAGGGGGAGTATGTTTTAGGGGTCCCAGTATATGTTCCTCATTATGATGAGGTCCTCTCTGGGGAGCTTGTGGTGAATCAGGGAGTGATATGTAAAAGAGTCCAGGCTGTTACAGGAGATCACCTGTGCTAAGGTGATGCAGAAGCGAAGGGTGCAACTGCCATCCATCCGTAATGATCACCATGGAGACTGTGTATCAGTGAGATGAGGAGGAAAGAATGTTCAGCTGAACCCACCACAGTCCCAGAGGAGGGGTTCATAGGCCACTCTGCATTTCCTCCATCCATCTTCTCCCTCCATCTCCCACTAACACCAGCCACCACCCCCAGCAGATAAACCTTACACATGGGTTCCTACCACAAACCAGCTATTAAAGAACTGTCATGGTGGTTTAGAATTCTTAAACATAAACCAATTGCTGGTTTGTAACTGTCCATGTTTCAAGATGGCTCTGGTGATCCATGGCTTCTGTTTATGGAATGATTTCACTGCAGTTTTGGGTACAGTTGCTTCTGTTGTTTTATACATTAAAGCCACCCCAGACTCATTGAATTCATTGATGTCATCAGTGGTGTAAACGGTGGTGTCCTGGAACGTGCTCTAGACTCTAGCCCCTTTTACAGTGCCTGTTCAACACAGGAATATTGGGCCGTTATGCCGTCTTGCCACTCTGTGTAAAAGATCATGGAATGGGGGTACACAGTTGTCTTGCCCCTGAGCTGGGAACGGAGGTATTAATAGTGCCGAAATGATGTCTATAATTGGGACAGCCAGCAGGACGGGATCATGGGTGGCACAGGTGTGATATTTTGACGACCTGTTATATGTGCAACCCACCTTGGGAAGTTTAAAAAGTAGCTGGTAGCAGCAAGCGACTAACTCAAAGAAGAAGAGCAGCAGCTGAAGGTGTCAGCAAATTGGGAAAACAGCGAGGTCCAAGAGCTCCTACCAGTAAAACAGAGACAGTAAATGATTGGTTTTGCCATGTTATGTCATTATTGTTGTTTATAAAGCACTGCCAACATGTTGGTTACACTAGAGGCTGATGCAGTTGTGTTACATGTCATGCCTGTCACGCCTCTTTTGAGTCTGTGATTCTGGGCAGCAGTTTGAATTTACTTCTGTGTAAAAATGCAAAGGCAGCATAAGGAAAGGACTTTGTAGCGGCCCTATTTGTGCAATCTCTGTGTAAAAAGGGCTACTGATATGCTCCATCTTTTGTGTTACTGGGGGATGCGTCTTAGTCTGTCCAAACAGCCATACCCCAACAAGATGGCCGCATGGGCGCTCCTTCAGAATACAGGCAGTGCTGCTCTGCAGCTGCCTCTACAGCTGCCTCTGCATGGAGAATAACAGTGATACAGTGCAGGAACAGGTCAGCACCTATTCCTACTACTATTACACCAGTCCTTATTCACCAAAAAGCACACAACTCCTCCTCCGCCTCTCTCATCAAAGTCATCTGTTCTGTCAGATCAGCATATAGAAAAACAGTCCCCGGGTTTAAACAAGTTACAGTGAATATGTCAGTGAAGATTCTCAGTCATCCAGGTGATGGTAATCATATGTGCTATATCATAGGCAACTGGACTTGCTTGTGTTCCCAGAACTGAAGAACCTTCTTGGATGAGAGGCGAAACATCTTCAAGAAACACAAGCAAGTCCAATCGCCTATGATATAGCACTTATGAAGCTACAGTGAAACAAAGAATATTTGTTACAGCAACACTTTTAGAGCAGAGAAGTCATGTTTTCAAATGTCAGGGTTTGGTTATTGTTTGTCTTCTAATTAGGTGATGTCTTAGATGAATATATAGGCATACTTTTCTATACCTTATCAAAGAGTCATCTAACCAAAGGTATGCAGTATGTACACCTTCTGATGTAGGTGGCAAGTTCTCGATACTAAACAATAGCAAGGTCAGGAGAGTTGTTTACAGTCTGATAATTTGTCTCCTTCCTTTACATAATCAATCCCAGCCAGTACCAGTTTTCAACAGCTTTGTCTTAAGACATTGAGACATTTCAGCATTGTCTGATCTGTATAGGAAGATGGTTGGTACACTTTAATACAGCTGAAAATTACAAGGCCTCTTCAAGCTGTATAACAGACAAACAGCAGATAATTGAGTAGTTTCCCTTGTGCATTTCAGTAAATTGTACCGCAATAGGTTTATCTAAAGAAAGACTTTCCTTAACAGAAAAATTGGATTAATGGTGTACCCTCAAGTACGGCTTCACCGGTGCATTGGTATTTCTCTCCAAACAAATTCTCCACTATATCCTCCAGCCCCCATAATCACATATTAAATGTGATCCCTCACACTTGTATTATGCCATTTATTTCTGTGGTTATGATTGACTGTGTAATTACTTAGCAGTATTTTTCATTTTGCATGTAAGAGTAGTGGAAATATCAGACAACATGAAGCTCCACAGTGGTGTATCTGGAAACTTATGGCAGCAATCACTTTGAGCATTTCTGTCCACCTCTTTTTATGTGCAGTTTCAATTTAAGCATAAAAAAAGGGAGTGGAAATGCACGTAATTTGAAAAATCTCAGAATATTGCAGACGTTTTATGCATGGAAAATGGGGGGAATGGAAAAGTTGGTGTATTGATGTGAGGTAAATGTGACTAAGTGCAATGGAAACATGATGTACCGTCATTGCATAGGCCACTGCAAGCTCTCTTTGTTGTCTCTGGAGGCTGTTAGCATGCTTGTGCACACAGTGCTGTTACCAGAACTCTTCAAAGAGCACGAAGCTCTAATATCAGTTGTTAAAAATCTCTATTTCCATCGTCCAGTGTGCTCTCTGTTATTATACATCAATTGTTTTCATTTGTTTGAGGTTTGACAGGGGCTCTTTATATTGGGTTATCTCACCGTGCCATCTTTAGAAGTGGCACCTCACTGGAGAATTAGCACCACCTACTGCTTATCTTATTAGCCATCTCCCAATATTAGTATAACGTCAGATGGAAGAACACATTTTCTTTTTCCAATTTTCTAAATATTCTGTTAAAATTTGTGTAATATTTGGATGGAAACCCAACTACGTTCTCATCAGCACAATGCTACACTGCACATTCTGTTTTATTGATTCAATCGGCCAGAGCGCTACGCTGCTAGACGCCAGGTTGCGCTGCTGCAGAAACTGTGCAGGGACCAACTTTTCTGTTCAGTTGGGCCTTCTTTGCCAGAGCTCTCAATGTTTGCAGCAACAATGCAGTGGTCTCATTGTAATGAATGTGGACACAGTGACTTTTGGACACAATGCTATTGTCACTTCAAATGCAGCTTTAAAACAAAGCTAAAGGGGCTTAATGGGAGAAAAACTTCAACTATCTGAAACCCTGTTAGATGTCAGCTTTACTGAATGTGTGTGTACCTCAGAATCAAAGCGCGGGGGCTTCTTTAGACTCACCACATGGTACCACAGTTAAAAAATAACAGGGAGAAATCTGTTGTTGAAGAGACAGACATTCTTCAGCAGACAGTTGACTCAATGATCCATGATGTAATGCAGCGACAAGACATGTATTTTGAGAAAGGGCTGTGTCTATGTCTCTGTCTTCTCTGTCAGATGAATGTTTCTCAGGGATTGAGAGTGGCTAGACAGATGTGAGTAATTATGAAGAAAGCTGTCATACCTTCTATCCATTCTTCCTCATCCTCCTCTTCCTCTCTCCACCCCCTCTCCTCTCTCTTCATCACTCCTCACTCCCCTCTCTTTAAACCGCCCACTAACCCTGTCTATCAGCAGCCCGCTGCTTACATATCCTTGCAGAAGCTGAAGTGGTCATTATTCACAGCTTAGGCCATGGCTGTTTGCTGTGAAATAGCTCACAGTGTGCTAACATGCGTTCAGAAACGCAATTAGCATAGCGATTAGCATAGCTATTTCACATGTTAACCCGTCAAATGCACAGGCACCTCTCTCAGGACCCCTACAGTCAGTCTTGACAATACACTCAATGAAAGGCCATGCATTTCCATCATGCACTCATTCCCCTCTGAGGTGGGAGTAAAGGAAAGGGAAAAGATGTATGTTAAAAAAAAATGAAGATAAGAAATGCATTTCCTTTTTTTCCTAGCCTCTTTTCTTTTCTTCGTCCCTCCCTTCCATCTCAGCATCATGCCATGTTTGTTTCACTATCAGTTTGGCCTTTTCGTCCACAATATGTCCCCAAGGATCCATTCGCTAAATGGGAAACCCCTCTTACTGATGGATTTACACACACACGTGCACATGGAGCACAAAGTGGCAATATAATAATGTTATTTCAACAGCATGGCCAGTGACCCCTCTAAAGAGGATCCCTACTGTGACTGTATACACATAACCTTAATAATTCACTCACACACTGCTCTGAAGCACACACATACACACACAAAGAAAAGGTCTAAATAATTTACAGAGAGAGACGTCTAGCCCGAGCATGAATAAGTAAGAGGCAGCCCACTGGCCAATTGCGCCCCTCTCACCGCTCCTCTCTGACCGCATACACAGTTTAATCAGCACATAAATATTGCATTTCTTGCTTACTTGATAGTCTCACTAATTCTGTATTCAATTTTGTTTTCATTTAACTACCACTTAGTGAGTCTACAAATTGCGATGTTAAGAGACAGACTGGAGATACTTTTTCACATGCATTTGAAGAATGGAAATGTGAGGGGATGCAGATGTTTAATTCATTGTTGCTGTAATTAGATATCATTAACCTACAGTATGCAGCTCATAGCTTGTGATTTCTTTTATGCTTTTAGACTAAATGCTTGTTCCTTCCCCACCTACTTCCTCTTGTTATTGTGGCTTTAAAAAGTCTTTGCCAACTCTAACAAGTCCCAGTTCGACTGTTCTCCTTCTATAATTCAATTCCACTCTACACACACAATAACCATTGGGGGTGTTTGTGAATTTATTTCATTCCTTCATTTCATCTGCATGTGTAACTGAACTTTTAAACATCCACTCTTAGTTTTATTGCAGTCTCACATTCTTTCTTGTATTTTTCTTGTAAAACCTCTCAAAGTGCTGATTGTAACAACTGTAGGAATTTAGCTGATACCGATGACATTTGTGGGGGAATATTACATTTATCAGACATAACTGGAATATGATTGACCAATCAAGTGATGTAAGGATTCCTTTCGGAGTACCAAATAGGGGAAAAAAAAGCATCAGTGGCAAGATAAGGGATGCTATTATTGTGTGTTCCTATTGTTATTACTGTGTCATGATAAAAATAATAACTTATCTTTATTGATTAAAGAAACATTTCACCATTAATCTTAATATAAAGCAGCATAACAGGGGTTTTAGTCTAATATCCAAGACACAACACAAATGGATAAATGGATTATAAATGGGAAATTAGGCTTTGTATGGATTACAAAGAGTGGAGATTTTTGGATAAGGACTATTGACCAAATTCTCTTGTGGTGAATGTTCAATAAGAAAAATAATAGGGCAAATGAAATTGCAGTTTGTTGTGCAGTAACCATCATTTAGGGACGTGCTGGTCATGGATGGATTTCTGAATGTTCTACTGGGCTCAGGCCCAGGTCCCTGAAGTGTCAGGGGGCCTCCCTGGCATTCACCTGCAAAATGTAACTTAAATGACATGTACGGACCAGGAAGAGACTCAAAATGACCGCACAGAGACACAGACAGACCACAAAGAGATGCAAAGGGACTGCAAAGAGACACAAAATAACCACAAAATTAGACAAAACAGCCACAAAGAGACAGAAAGTTACCCCACAGAAACACAAAATGACTTCAGAAAGACACCAAATGACTACAAAAAGACAGAAAACCACCACCAAGAGACACAGAAAGACCACAAAGAGATGCAAAGGGACAGCAAAGAGACACAAAATAATTACAAAATGGGCAAAACAACCACAAATAGAAAAAACATGTCAGAAAAAGGCAAAAAATTAACCCAATGAGACAAAAAATGACTACAAAAAGACACCAGACGACTACAAAAAAACAGAAAACAACCACAAAGAGACACAAAATGACCACAAAAAGACACAGATGATCACAAAGAGATGCAAAGGGACTGCAAAGAGACACAAAATAACCACAAAATTAGAAAAACAGCCACAAAGAGACATAAAATGGCTGAAAAGGGCAAAAAATTACCCCAAAGAGACACAAAATGACATTAAAGAGACACAAAACGACTACAAAAAGACAGAATACAACCACAAGAAGACACAAAAAAGACCACAAAGCGATTCAAAGGGACTGCAAAGAGACACAAAATAACTCCACTTGCATGATTTTCCAGGCAAGAGTCAGTGGATGTAGAAAACTCAAATAACATTCAAATCATAACATAACGCTCATAGTTTGTGGAGCAACGCAGATGACTGATTTGGAAAGTTTAACTTAAGGCCAGTAAAATGATACCAAACATTACATAGGTAAACCTAACTATGATCAAATTACTTTATCCACTGTTATAAATGCAATATTCAAACCAATGAAGCAAATCAAACAAACATAATTCTACTAACAGCATTACTGAAACACCTTCATTAAACAGCCTGCAGAGGTTCTTTAACTTGCTATCAATATATTGATTTTCTACATACATAAAAGTTGCCTCTTTAATTAGATTGTACATTTCCCAAATTAAATCTTAATTCTAAAGTACTACAATACACGCAGGAGACATTTTGTACTCACAAAACACAACACATAAAACAGTGACTTTAAATTAGAAAACAATTACAACAGTGTATAGTCAATGTAGCTCCTGGGCCCTGTGTTCCTGATCGAGGCGTTACACAGCAGGGCTGCACAGACATGTGAGGGAGGTCCCGGAACATAAAGTTCATTACACAGAAAGTGGTGTATTGGCTCTCTTTATATGTAATGCTGCTTGTGTAGTTCAGTGTCACTGTTTTGCCAGTAGAGGCTGTTTGTCTCAGATTTTGGACAGACTGTCTCAGGGAGGAGAATCACTGTCTGGTGTCAGAGGTTGAAGAAAATTGTGTTTTCCTGCTGTGATTTTTACCAGGCGTGACAGCGGGCCTGGTATTGTTTTCACCTTGTGAGTCTGTGTGTGCGTCATCATGGCAAAATGTGTTTCTGGAGACACCTATTGTAGTAGGAACATCCGTCTGTGGACAGGTTTTGTCACTACCATAGCATCATAACTGTGAGAGATGCAAGCACAAAACTTTACAGGTGTGTAGCTGAGATCAGAATGAAAGCTGACTTTTAAGATGGGTACGGTCTGAGAAAGGGCTCCAGAAGCAGGTGGCTAGGAAGTAGGGAGGGGGCCATTGTCCCCCCACCTTGCGCTCCGGGCCCACATTTGGTTTAAGTCGCAGATATTGCAGCTTGTGTGATCGCGTCACAAGATGGTCTCTAGTAGATGGTGTGTTCTGTTTGTTTGAAATAACCTGTATCAGTGTAGCTCTGCTTCTGTAATGCTCCAGGTCTGTGGAGAGTCTACACTATAACTACGCTGACGTATGCCTGTGATGTACATAGTAGGTGGAGTCTGCACACCAGTTTACAGTCAGTAGCTGACAGATCTGCTGGATCCACCACTGAATTACAGCAGTGAGAGCGGCGTTTACGTCACCATGATCACATGGACTATACAAACACAAACAAGTCAAGGGAGATTGATAAGACAGAGAATTGATAAATGTCACTCAGGCTTACATAAAATCTTATTGTGAACATTACTTGTCCAATTATTTGTCAACTAGGAAAGCTACCATGGCTTTTGCCCTGTAGGCCAACATTGTTGTTTGTTTTGTCAGCTCACAATTACGTGGTTGCCGCTGCTGGCTGACAGATCACACCGCATTTGAAGAGCTTTCCCAACCCTCGCCATTACGGGTTATGTAGTGCAATGACGCACTGAAATGGTGAAATAGAGCAGACCCACTGCTCTAACAAAGGTGCGATCCTTAAAGACCTACCCACAGATCGCTGATAGGAAGTTTAGCCAAACCAGAAGCAGCTCTGCTGGGTATTAATCTCAGTCTATGTGATGAAACACCAAGATGCCTCGGTCATGACGACAGCTCAGGTTTACCTTAATCTGCTAGAACCTACATTAGCTCCTTAACGATGGTTTCAGTACAAAATTGTGCTTCTCCTGTTTACCGTCTGTGTTTTAGTGTGTATGATAAGGCTCGATATAAGAACATGTTCAGAGCCTTGCTTGTAGAGAATAACTCCTGTGTTTTTGTAAAGAGCTGTAGTTTGAATTGGAAGGCAAAACAAAAACCTGAAAGTCTGAGTAAAGCTGTCCTGACTCATCTTAAATTTGTAATCTAAATAACTGAGCAAACACAAAGCTTACAAACAAGAAACACTCTGGCTTTCTTTCTCAATTTGTGTGATTAACAGCATAACAGTTGCATAAAACACCCTCTCCTCACGTCATTTTCAGTTCAGTTTGGTTCAGGATTCAGTGATACTACCTCTCTGCCTTTCCTCCCAGCCTCTTACCTGCTTGTCCCCCCTCCTTGCCTATCAGTCTCTGCTGACAAAGCCAGTACTGTCTGGCACCGTGGCATCTTAATGGTCAGAAGGGCACCCTTCCTACAGCAGCACAGATCTTGACAATTAATCCAGAGTGAAGACGGGGAAGGAGGAGAGAGGATCAACCGAGAAAACAAGATTTCTGTGTCTCTTTTTCTGTCTTACACGCACACTTCTTTCTCCGGTACTTCATCTCTCTCAGCAGGGGATTCTTCTGTTCTCCTGCAGTTATCTCTGTGGCTCTCTGAGTGTGTCATTTTGGTAGTAATTAAACTATCCGTTAAATCAGTGATGCAGAGGCTTACGGAGCCAGGCTTTGACTCCTTTCATAGCAGAAGCTTTGGGAGCAGCTAGGATGAAATACTGTGATAATTTTGACCGGAGAAAGGTTCTGCAGAGGAAATCTCTGTATGTATGCATGATAGGTGAAGCAGGAGCACTATTGAGAGAGACATCGAGGCATAAGGTTTAAAGGGAGAGGCAAAGAGAGGTAAAGAGGGAGAGGAGTATAGAGGGAGAGGTAAAGGGAGAAAGAAAGCGAAATAGCGTAAAACGTTGAGCGCAGGGTGCTGCATGTCGGCGGGTATCAGGGGGAGTATTTGGTGGCCGGGAGCCAGTATGAGTGAGATGAGGGGAGGCGAGTCTGCAGAGCCAATAAATTACGGGCCTTCAAGCCCCACTTTACATTAATGGAATGTGCAGCGCTGCTCTCTCCAGTCGGCCGCTGAGATTAAAGAGTAGGGAAATGGCTGTGGACAGGCTCTCCCCAGCCTGGGCTCTCTGTGTGATATGGGCCTTCAGAAACCCACAGAGTTGCCCCGTGGCCCATGAAACGGCGACGGCTGTGCATGGAGGTCCAGACTGAGCATTTTAGTTATGAATACATCCCAACAAAAGCCGCAAGGTGTCTTTGCCTTGTGATCGCAAGCTGTGGGCTTTGGTGCTGCCGAGCCAGAAAAGGTGGTTTTTAGAGCATCAGCAATAATGGCACTAAATCCTCGCCTGGGTTGTTTATGTGAAACACTGTATTAAAGATCCCTTTCTGGGAAAGTCAACCTGGATACAGTGTGGGACTCTGAAGATTTCTTACAGATTATGTGGGATAAAGTGTGCGAGTATGAGAGAATGGCTGAAGCATATCCACCTAAACCCCGCTCCCTTTCACAGCCCCTAAACCCATTACCCCACTATTCATCTCTCAATTGAACTGTGCCACCGCTGTGTCTGTGCCTGTCTCCTGGTGGTTTTAGACTTGTTTGATGGAATCAGATGCATCTGGGAAGATTCAATTAAAATGCCGTTGCCTTTCTTAACTACTTCTCATCGCTCGCATGTCTCCTGCCAGTGTTTTAAAGTGATTACACACAATTATTTCAATTAGATGTCAGGAAGTAGTGCCATCATCATCAGACAGTAATCAGGTTGTGGTGGAGCAGTGGGAGACAGAAAGCGACAGCTCCTCTCATTCTCTTTCATTAAAGATGGAGGAGAACATTGCGGAGCGTTTTCGTTTTTCTTTTTTTTTCTTTTTTTTTTTTTTTTATAAATTTTCCTTCTATTTTTCACAATGTGGCACACTTTTAGTAACGCAGAAAAAGACACTTTTGTGCCCCCCTGCAAGCTGTTCTCATCTCTGCTAATGAATGAGATCCATTTCTGGATCTCTGTCTGAGAGACGGGTGAATATGAGGGATTGAGTGAGGCACAAAGGAAGAGCAGGCCTCCTGTTGTGTCCTGGACGGAGTCAAATAGAGCGGGGAGAGAAAGGGAGATTATACAGTCAGCCTTCTGGCTATACTTTACAGTGTGGAGCAGTTATAATAACACCTGAATGAAGTCCTGTTGTCTCACTGAAAATTTCAAATGGAATTCAAATTGATGCTGACGTAAAGAATTACATAGACACTTTGACGTTGTGATTCACTTCCTTTTTTATTTGCTTTTTGTCCACCTCCTACATCGCTCTTTAAACTACCTTTATATATATATATTTTCTTCTTCCTTTGCTTCTGTTTTGAACTGAACTACTTCACTCATTTTCTTCAGCTCGCTCTCTTTGATTAAATACGCTAAATTTGTCCATCACACTCCCCTCAAGACAAGTGGTGATCACCATTTACAGCCTTAGCACCTAAATTCTGGAATGCTCTTCCTGCTCCCTTACGATCTGCTGACTCTGTGGTGTCTTCTGCTAAAGACACACCTGTTTAGACAGACGTCTGGGTAACTTGTATGTACCAGAGCTGTACTTTTTCAGATCTTGTCTATTGTTGTTGTATAGTGTGCATTCTTATTTTTTCTTGTGTGTGTGCAAAAAGTTTTGCTATTTGTGCACTTTTCACTGCATGGCTCATGTAGTCACGTCGTCTCTATGAGTTCTTTATTGTTGTTTACAGCCTTTGTGAAGCACTTTGTGACCTATGTCTGCGAAAGGCGCTGTATAAATAAATTTTACTTACTTACTGTTTGTTTTTTGGCTTCCAGTTAATCATTATAGGGCAAAATGGAACTCTGTATCTTGCGTGTCAAGTAGACAGAATGGGTTTAATGTCGATGAACAGGAGTTCAGGAGTTCAGCTGCTTGTGATTAGACGTGTCACAATATTAGAAGTGTTGTTTCTTATACCGATGAAGTTCCACAGTTCACAATTTACCCAAGTTAGACAGACTACACCTACATACTGTATATACAGTCCATACGCAGAGCTGTTGCTATTCACAGTCCCACACACTCAGTACCTACAGTACATGTACACACTGCCATCAGCCAACAGATTGCACTCTGCCAAATGCACAAAGCATTTCTGTTTTATATATTTTGGTACCATGGTAAACAACAATAAACCCTATGTATTTAATGTCTTATATTTTGATAACAGGCGACACTGACTGCACAGTAAAGATGAAGCCTACTTCTACGAGCTATGGTTACATTACATTAGCCCAAACATTGTAGCCTGTGGTTGTTGTATACGTCGTATGTAATATAGCTGGCCAAAGAAATTAGAGCTGTCCCAAACAAAAATAATGGTAATGTGTAATTCAGGATAAAGATAACAAGGATAACAATGTGGATAACATAATGTTAACATGAACTGAAACTCACTCACCTTTGATTCTTTGAGTGAATCAGGATGTCTGTCTTTGAAGTTGGAAGTGTTTCCTCCTTTCATCTGAAAAGTTTAATGGCAATGTTGTTGCCATCTTCCATGGTTGTTGTTCTTCCTTGCTGGTAGGCGTTCTTCTTCTTCCTTTGGTATTTACGGGGGATTAGAACATTTGTGAACATAACGGATATGCTGCACTTGTCAGGTCTAGAGGAATTAAAACCCCGGTACCTACAGTCATGTTTTCAGCATGTTGGCATTGACTTGGTATCGAACAGAGGTGCGACAAAGTCATTATTTTGCAAGTCTGAAGTCCTAAACTTTGCGTTTTGAGTCCTAAACAAGTCATAATGCATTCTTCACTAAATGTAATGCCACTTTAACAAAAGAGTAATATATTAAATTTACAAAAGTCATGAATATTTGAATAAAAAATCATATTTATTTGTTAAAACAAGTATGTTGAAATTTGTTGTGTATCCATCTGTAATTTACGACCCACATGTGTTCTATACTGTAATTTGGTTTTTGTTGACCACTACTTTTTGTATGTATCATTTTTTTTTTTCAAATAACTCTCAGTAACATAACGTTAGTTCTTTATGGTTCTCTCCTGCCTCTTGATTGGATGTTGTCAGATTGGTTTAAACAAAGTGGATCTGGGGAATTAAGTGCTATAAATAATGTTAATGTCAGTTTATACTTTATAATTTTTGTGCTTTGGGAAAATATAAAGTACTTTCAAGTCCAGAGAGTGAAGTCAAGAGTCACTGGTGGTATTGTCTGAGTCGAGTTGCAAATCTTTTTTGATTTTATCAGGCGAGTCAAAAGTAATCAAATTTGTGACTTGAGTATGAGTCAAGTCCAAGTCATATGACACCTCAGGTACCTAAGCATTGGTTCTAGTGACATACCTGGTGGTGATGGGTTATGGTGGTCTGTGCTGCTGTTGGAGCTCCAGCATACTGTCCTTGAGGAGCAGAATATGCTATAGGAGCTCCCATGGGACTGAGGTATGGTAACAGAGCTAGTGCAGGAGCTGCTGGGGCTCAGTGTTGTGATAACAGAGGCTTTGCAGGAGGAGACACACACAGCATAATGAACAACCCACCGCCCACTGCAGCACAGGATGCACACACAAACACACACGTGCGCACCCATGTAGAAACACGCATGCGCTCCCATAAAGTGCATGTTCTTCTATAATACCATGTTTCTCTTGTTGTGTTATTTTCACACAGCATCATAATACATGCACACACACACACACACACACACACACACAGTTACGAGGCAGCCCAGCCCTCTGCAGCACATGCTTGGTTGCTTAGCCGAGGCCACGCTGACTGCATGTCTTACAGCAGCATCAGTATGCTACGAGCATGGTCCCGTGTCTACACCACTCTCCTCTCCCTCCCTTCGTCCACCTCTCCTTTATGCCTCTGTCTCAGTTCTCTGTCTTACCTCCATCACTCTCTCCAGGCTTTCTCTGCTCTGGTACTCCCTTCATCCCTGATCTCTCCCTCTTTTAGCGTGAAACAGAGCCAGATTCAGGCTGCTTATTACTACAGAGCCGTTGTGTATTCATCTCTTTACTATTTTCAGCCTCCTTATCTTATCTTTGAACAGTGTGTGTTTTCCTGTACTCCCTCATATTCCACTTCTCTCCGCACTTCATCTCTCCCCGGTCTCCCTCCTTCACAGTGTCTTTGCGTCACTGCTGGCTGTGCTTTCGGGTTTTCGGGTCCAAGTGTGAAACAGCATGCTAGGCTAATTATACTATTAGGATCCAGCCATATTGGCTAATGTTTTTTTGCTTCTTCTCTCTGTTGTATTGTAACCAGGGGACGGGCCCATTAATTGCCCCGCTGATGACTGTCATCATCCACACCCCTCTATGTCCGACACAGAGGGGTAGAGTGTGTGTATATATTTGTGTGTGTGTTTGAGTCTCAGCGGGTGTCTGATGGGAGGGTGCTCAAGTGTGGAGGACTCATCATGGGTTATTAGGAGCATGCAGGGGGGCCATCAAGCGTGAGAGAGATAGAGAGATAGACACGGCAGAGAGATGAAGAGAGGGAGAGATGGTTACGAGAGAATCATTCCTAAAGCAAAGTAGTGCTGGTCCTAAAGTACGGCTTCGAAAGAGACTCATTGAGTTCCTCTCCTCATTCAATGCAATTTTCTTTTTCTTTTTTTGGAAAATTTGGGTAAACTTTTCTCCCCATGAATAATAGTTTTTGACAAAGACACACTAAATGTCGTAAAGTTGGGAGATTTTCATGAGACTAAAAAATAATGATAAAAATTGAATCAGCAGAGGCAGAGATATCCTGACTTCTCGTCTCCACTGTGGAAAATGCAGGATCGTACACCTCCCAACTCTGTAGTAGTGTTGCATGGTATATTAAAATGTAGGTAGTATATCCCAACATTGTGTACTTGTTATTGGTCAAATGTGTCATGATCTCCGTTGATACAGTGCGAACCTCAGCTTTGATTGAGGGTGCTTTCAGACCCGTTAAGTTCATTTCAATTGAACTCAAGTTTATTTTTCCCCTAAATACGGTTTGTTTGGGCAGGTGAAAACACAGCAATCACATTTTGGTGCGCACCAAAACAACCGAATTCAGACCTTCTTGAAGAGGTGGTCTCAGTCCGGTTACAAATGAACTCTGATGCGGTTCGTTTGTGGTGAGAACATGTTCCGACCTGGATCTGAACCAACTGCAGTCACATGACACAGTGATTTGGTTAAACATGAGCATGTTACAGTCCTGGAGGATTATTAATGTGCGCCTCCTCCTGTACTGCCTTAATATGCACATT
>JAPZEB010000021.1:27362388-27376396 GCA_029783705.1 Chaetodon striatus
AATTCATCCACTCTCCTGTAATTCTTCATTAACGAACATGCAAGGGAAAAGGACTAATTTGGTTTTATTTTAAGAGTGAAAGTTGCACATTTCCGCAACACTGTCTATAACAAGCTAAATGATTAAGAGTGACAATAATAGAACAGTTAAGTTGTTGACAGTAAGACCCTGTGCCACATTTTTTTTGTTCTGGGCTTGTGCCATCCAGAAAAGTGGTCTGTAGGAGAATAAAATATGATTAAAACTCATACTTCCTTACTTTATACGTTTTTAAAGATAAATAAAGGATTAAACCAAGAATGTTTGTTATTGATTTTATATGGCAGGCTTCCAACACGATGTAAGAGCTCAGTCAAGGCTTAAACTGCATGGCTCACAACATAGGTCATCATTTCCTAGACTCAACCCAAACCTCATATTAAAAAAGGCCCTGTCCTACTTAAGCTTACCTAATTGCATACACCTGAATACTTGGATCCACTAGCCATTAAATTTATATAAATTTGACCACCCCATGAACAGATCACAAAGCTATTCATATTCATATTTCTTTATTCCCCTCCTCTTGTCATATCTGTAATTCATACTGAAAATTAAATAGTTCAGTTCTAAAACATGAGACTGTAAAAGTTGAAATAAAGAGATTTATCCAACAGTGGAATGAGATGCAAGCTGAAAGAAAATTTTGTATTAAATGGGAGCTTTTGAAATTTTAAATCACCCAGTACCTGAGAAAAACAGTTCTGTTTATCACCTCTCTTTCCCAAAAACCTCCTGAGAATCTTTTAATGTTTGAAATAGAACCTCTTGCAGAATATCAGAATAAGCTTGAAAATATTTATAGGCTTAAAGCAGAGGGTGCCTTCATTAGATCGATACAAAAATGGTTTGAAGAGGGGGAACAAAATTCTGCATATTTTTTAGATCAGAAAAAAATCACATGAAAGTTAATTCTTTTCAGAAACTCAAAATTGGCAATGATTTAAGTGTTGATCATAAGAAATTTCTACTTACTGCTCTAGTTTCTATAGAAAATTGTATACTTCTCAATACTGTGAAGAGAGTGCAACTTCTTTCTTAGAATCAGTTAAAATTAACCCCATTAATAGTGCAGACCAAGAATTCTGTGATGCCCCATTGACTCTGCGAGAGATCATTGATTCCATCAATAGCCTTAAGCACAACAAATCTCCTGGGGTGGACGGAATTACATTTGAATTCTGCAGAGAATTTGCGGAACAACTGGCCCCATTTTTATTGAAAGTTTTCTCAGAAAGTATAACTAATGGATTTCTCCCCCCCCCTACATTAACACAAGGTTTAATCCCTCTTATTCCGAAACCTAAAAAGGATGTACTACTCATTGGTAATTGCCGTCCTATCTGTCTTCTAAATAGCGGTTACAAGGTGTTAGCAATTGCTTTTGCCAAAAGACATGTTAGTGTTGGATACCATCATAGACCAGTTGCAATCTGGGTTCATGAGAAATAGACACATTTCAAATAACATTAGACTGGTACTAGATATTTAAGATTTCTCTGAACTGATCAATGATAACAGTCCCATCCTCTTTTTAGATTTCTACAAAGCATTCAATTCTGTTAACATAACAATTTTATTTTTAACTCACTGGAAAATGTGGCTTTGGGCACTACTTAAGTAAAGTTATTAGAACTTTATATGCTAATAATAATTGCTCTATAAAGTTATATTTTGGCACAACCCCATGATTTGATGTGAAACGGGGGATCAGACAGGGCTGCCCGATTTCTCCCTACCTCTTCTTCCTCGTCACCCAGCTTTTATCCAATCATATTAAAACAAGCACCCTGAAAGGCATTAAAAACGCATAGCAAGAAATCATCATTAGCCAGCTGGCAGATTAAAAAGATTCTGCTCAAATACCTTGTGCTATTGATATTATTCATCTATTCTCTAAGGCTTCTGGGCTATACTTAAATGTAAACAAATGTGAATTATTAGCAGTGAAGAACTCAGCTCAACTTGGCTCATTTTTTAAACATTCCTATAAAAAATACAATGACATACTTGGTGATTTCCATCAACAAGTCTAAAAAAAAAAACATTTAATCAGTGGATTCTCAGGGATCTATCTTTGAAAGGTAGAACTTTAATAGCTAAAGCAAAGGGCATTTCAAGGCTAACATATGCTGTGCTCTCATTACATGTTGATAATAAAACAGTTAAAATCATAGACCAACTACTCTTCAAATTTTTATGGAAAAATAAAACACATTACATGAAAAGATCAGTCGCTATGAATACATATGAGAATGGGGGGCCTAAATTTTCTGGATTTCAACACTTTGAACAACATCTTCAAGATTAATTGGATCAAACAATTCTTAAAAAGTCCAGATTCAGTATGGAACTGTATTCCCAATTATATATTCTCTGAAATTGGTGGATTAAAATTTCTTTTAGCATGCAATTATAACATTGAAAAGATTCCTGTGTGTCTTTCCAACTTCGACAAACAAGCACTGCTTGCATGGTCTGTGATATACAAGCACAACTTTTCACCACACCAATATTCTATATGGAACAATAGAGACATATTATGCAAAAACAGATACCTGTTTTTCAGAGAATGGTTCAATAATAGCATTGTTTGGGTGAATCAGTTATTCAATAGTAATGGTGTTTTGTTGAGTTATCAGGAATTTCTTCATCAGTATCAGATGCCTGTAATTCCTAAGCAGTTGCTATAGTCTTTGATGCTATCCCATCTGGTGTATCTATGCTGTTTAAAAATTAGACTTTGATATCAGCTTCTCATATAGATGGTGCTTCTGTTGATGTAACTGACTCACCAGTCGGAAAAGTGTGCTTTAACCCCTCAGGTTGTAAAAACACCCGTAAGATCCATGCTCTATTTCAACATGATATTGTTTCTGGTTCACCATGTGTAGCCTTTTGGAATAGTCGTGTAGATAACCTATGCTGGAAAACAATTTGGACTCTCCCACAAAAATTCTTTTTGGTCAACAAGGTTAAAGAAGTGTCGTTTAAAATCATTCAACAATGTTATCCGGTAAGGTCTTTTTTTTTGTTAAATTAAAAAATGATATCGACTTAAGTTGTGCCTTCTGTGATTCTGTGATTCTCATACTGAGACTCTTGTCCATCTGTTCTGGAAATGTATACATACCCGTAAACTGTGGCAAGATATCTGTGGATTTATCTTCTGCAAAGAATAAGAAGGCTGTTAAAACTTTGGATCTGTGCTCCCAGATTAATATTTTTTCTTAAATTATTGTTTATATTTTACTTTTTATTATGTATTTATGGTAACCCCTGGTATATCTTGTTTTGTTTTATTTTGTTTGTTTGTATTTTATTTTTCTACATGTCTTCTACTTACGTTCATTCACCTGTCTGTATAATAATTCTTCTTCTTCTTCTTCTTCTTCTTCTTCTTCTTCTTCTTCTTCTTCTTCTTCTTCTTCTTCTTCTTCGAGTTTTATGGCGGTTGGCAAACAATGTTATGGTACATTACCGCCACCAACTGGTATAGATGTACTAATTCTGATAACTTAAAAAGAAATCTATAAAACAATGAGACAAATAAATAAAACTAACGTTATATTCTCTTTATCAAATTTGTTCTCCTAAGATAATTTAACTAAAGTCATATTCTCTTTATCAAATTCGTTCTCCTAAGATACTGTAATAATTAATAATAATTAATAATAACAACTTAATTTCTGTGAGGTTCAAACTTAGTTCCCTTCTCTCAACATCATACTTTGGACAATAAAGTACAACATGTTCTATGGTTTCCTGTTGGACACAGTTTCCTGAAGTATGTTTCTTTGTTTTAAAGAGTGTGCTGTTAAATCCTGAGTGACCAATTTGTAATCTTGATATAACGCTTTCCTCTCTGTGGGACCTTGCTGTCTTTCTCATTACTTCTACTTGTCTTTGAATTCTATAGAACCATCTGCCTGTTCTTTCTTCTTCCCATTGTTTTTGCCACCTTTCTTTTAACTTGTGCTTTATTTTGGTCATCATTTCTGTTTTACTGAAAGGAACTTGTATGTCAGTGTGATTATTTCTTGTTGCTTCTTTTGCACACCTGTCAGCTGTTTCATTTCCACTCAGTCCTACATGAGCTGGTATCCATACAAATGTTATGCTCAGTCCCATCATTTGAATTCTGAATATTGTTTGTATTTCCAGTAAAATATCCTTTCTGCTGTCTGAATGTCCATATTTTATGCTGATCAAAGATGAAATGGAGTCAGAGCATATTACTGTTTTCCAAGGTCTCACCTCTTCAACCTACTGAACTGCTAATGGTAAAGCCATCATTTCCCCTGTATACATAGAAAATTCATCATTGATTCTCTTGCAATGTTAAACTCTGGAATTATGAATGAAATGCCCATTCTGTTCAATTCAATGTTTTCACACTGTTGTCATTTACATATACACACAGGCACAAACAGGAGCTATACATGCATTAAATGGAGAGATGTCAGAGCAGTGGCTGTTCTAGACCAATTTTACTGAGGGGGCCTGGCTGGGGCCAGGAGTTTTGTCAGAGGGGCACATTCAACCCAGGGCAAAAAAGACAAAGATTTGAAATCTTATTTGATTTATTTTTATTTTCATAAAAGTAGTGATTAACCATTGTAACCAAAGTGAATGGTTCAAAATATCACATTTGAGACACACAAAAAAAAATGATAATAACATTTTACAGACTGTATTGACTCGAGAAAATAATCAGCAGATGAATTGATAATTAAAATAACTGTAAGGTGCAGCCTTGGTTCAGTTTCTCAGTCCAAAATTATATAAATACATTGGCTGCCCTACCAGTACAGCAACTGTATTCTGCAGTTTTGGTGATTTCTGGCAAAGCGATCAACAAATGAGTCAAGACTCAATGCCTTTGCCCTCCTAGACTCGATGCTCAGTACACTCAGATTGCTTAATCTCTCGATGTTCATGGTGGATCTGAGGTATGCTTTCACATTGCTGCATCGGTGAGTCTTCTTTACATTTGCTGATGTCTGTGGAGAAAGACAAACCGAATATATGTAAATCTTGTGCATGGACACAGCATATAAACTGCAATTACACTGACATTGCTTAAGCGCACACACACACACACACACACACACACACACACACAAACACACGCACACACACTCACAGGGAGGGCTTTTCATGGAACATGCTCCCAAAAGGTAATAATATAAACCACTCAGCAGGAGAAGTAACCCTGGACCCCCTCTACCCTTTTCTCTCTTTCTTCCCCTCTTGGCCTTTCTCGACTTCTCCCTCTCTCCGTGTTTCTCTCCCTTGGTGTGCTAAGTATAGCAGCAGTAATGGTGATGGATGCAGATGGAGGGAGCAGGTCTTAAATGTCAAACTCAAATGAAAACTGCTGTTCCCGTGAGACACAAGCAGCTGGACACATCCACTGTTATTTAACACACACATATATACTGTACATACACACACTCAAATAAAAAGTCCTTTAGACTGTATAACAATGAAGGAAATTTATCCTCAGATGAGTGCATGTAATTTCTAATAAAATGATATACTTTAAAGTTCCAGTGTGTAGGATTTAAGGGGCATCTGTTGGCAAAAATGGTATTCAGTAACCTGAAAATAATAATTGTTGTGTTTTTGTTACCTTTAAATGGACCACTTAAATCTACATACCTCCACCAAGGCTGCCATGTTCTTATGTAGCAGCCCATAGTAGACAAATCAGACACGAGCTCTTGATAGGGCCATTTGCGTTTTTTTTTTGTCTTTGCGTCAGCCACCAGTATACTGAATACAACACATCGGACGTTACTTCAAAAGTATGTCACAAATCTTAAAAAAACAAAAAAACAAAACATGAATCATAAAAAAATACTACATGGAAAGAAACATGAAAAAAGTAGAAAAAAAAAATAGAAAAATAGGAAACAATAAGTTAGCGTTAGGGTTAGCCAGAACTTGTGTTGGGACCTTTGGCAGGAGAACAACTCAAACAAATAAAAACATGAAAAGAGGGGGTTTCATCGACAGAAGTTAATGTTTTGAAAAGACAAGAGAAAAAAAAAATCGTAAAGGTATTCTTAAAAAGAAATCTGTTAGCCATGCTGTCTTTTCCAGCTTTCAAATACAGGCTGTTTTCAGTGTTACATGTACATTTGATATGGTTTGTTTACATAAAGTATTAGCCATTTTATTATTTTAATGTTTACATGAACAAAACATGCTGCCAATTTTATTTGTATTTTGCAATATCAAACTTGGTGAAATTATTTCAGCATGTGTGTTAGGACTTTTTGAATCTTTTCAGCACATTTTGACAATACTGTGATGATTGCGATCATTTTGATCACTATCGTGATACGAAATTTTCATATCGTTATATATCTGTGTGCTAACAAAGCAAGGAGGAAGAAGACTGCAAGTAAACATAAATAATGCACACTTTAAAATAATAGGAATTGACTTTACAAATGTTTTATGAGGCAGGAAATGCACTCAATACATTTGCTAGACCTCAGTGATACACTTAATGTGTTTATGTGAGTAACACTGAGTTAAAGTTATAGTTAGTTAAAGTTAAAGTTTCTTTGTTTGTTTTCATAAGCAGTCAAAGAGATTGGAAGCTGTGGTTTTTCCTGACAGGCAGCTCATGTTTGGATGTGAAAATTATACAGTACTGTACAGTATGAGTGTTTTTACACACAGCAGTAGTAGTAGCATGTTTCATGTTCTCTCCACAGGGGAAAGAGACGGCGGGTCATCATAGCTGCTGAACGAACATACTTGTTTGTGTGCGCTCTCGCCTGAACGCACATTTCACGGGACTATTTCAACTTTAATGAAGGCAATATTTAAATGTCTTCAAACGTCCCCGCGTCGAACAGAAACAATCCTCCGGTGGTTTAATCACTTACTCTCATCTCAGCCCAACCGAGACGTGACACACAATAGAGAGAGCGGTTCTCTGTTACTCTCTCCAAAATAAGGACAGATGTTCTTCAGCTCTTTTGTCTCCGAAGACTTTGAGGCAGACAGTCATGATTTACTCTAAGTAGGACTGTGACTGAGTGTGTGTCTGCTCAATGATTCAGAGGAATGAGCTATTCCACACTATATTTGTGAGTGTGTATGTTTGTGTACGTAGGCATTGTTTTATCAATGGAGAACAGAGTGAAGTGTTTTTCACTAGTTTGCTCATTTTTCTTTCACATGGGACAAAGATTTTCAGACAAATACATTTTCACAAACATGATCTCCAGCAGCCTTGGACTTAAAAAAATGTGCTATGTTGGGCTTCGACGGTGTAGTTTATAAGCTCTATGTATAGATGAACAGCATGTCTCCATTTCCTCCCACGGTAGAAAAAATGAGCCAAAATATCTTGGATAAGGCCACTGAGCTATTGGTTGTGTCCAAAATCACTCACTATGTAGCCCACTGTATAGTGAGTTCACCATTTCGTACTGGTGTCTGAGTGTATAGTGGGAATTATTAAACCCTATATAGTGGACGCAAAGTATCCCACAATGCACTGTGAGGAGTAGTGTACAACAGATTGTCACTCACCAACCAATATATCCTATTATGCATAGTACCAAAGGAACGGACGGGCTATACACTATTACAGCTCGCTGTACTTGTTTAACTTGAACTTACATGTTTAAGTTTGTTTTGCCAGTTTAAGATAAGATTGTGTTTAAGATAAATCAGCAACTGATCTCTAGTTCTCAGCAGTTACTGTACAGAGAAGGGCTAATAATGCTAGCTAATGTTAGCAAATGGAGTCGCGACTAGCTCTGATTTATGCCGTAATGGCGTAATGCACAACGTTACATTAAATTCTCAAGTTATTATATGACTGACTGGTAAAACAAAATTTAACACAGCAAATGTTCTACAGAAAATTACTGACATTAGTAGGACAGGTTGATATGGCGCTGCTCTCTCTCGTCTCGTCTGTCTGCCATTGTAACGTTATTAATATGTTTAACGTGAGCTGAACAGAGCAAATACACACAAATACGCTTAGGAAAATACGATCAGTATAATTTCATGTTTTTATCACAAATGTGCATGTCAGTGTTTGTGATGGATGCTTCACTAGTCACTGTTGATATAACATGTTTTAATTGTGCGACGGCAATGACAATTAATGGCGCCATAAAATAACGTGAGTAGTGTCCGAAAGTGTTTTGTCATGTCGCAGATGAGCTCACTATATAGTCCTCTTTATAGAACTCCCTACATGGTGAGTAGGGAGTAGTGAATGAGTGATTTCGACAAAGCCATTGATTTCGATAACCTCAATCAGCACACATAGCTGTCAACCATGATGTCAGACCCTCTTTTTATAGTAACGAATAACTAATTAAAACCAAACTTAACAGAAAAGCAAACACTTGAACATACAGCAACGTGATAAAACCCACATAAAATGACAGAAAAATTTGGGGGGAAAATGTATTTCAGCCTTACTTTGATGTTTTAGTTTGGCCCATGTCTCATTCACTAACATGGAGGGGGCAGGGTTTATGACCTGTACTGCAGCCAGCCACCAGGGGGACATTAAGATGTTTTGGCTTCACTTTTTGGGAGCTTTCATGTTGTCTGTCTTTATTATGCTGTCTGTAGTGCAGGGCTATTAACATAAGGGCCGACCCAGCTTTAGAATCCTGTTATGTCTTTGATAATGAGGCCTTTTGTAGCCTTAGCTGTCCTTAAACATTCTCCAACCTCTAAAATCCCACATAAATATGATCTAATTCATGTAATGCATTTAAAAATGGGCATGTTTGTGTGTGTTCATGTGTGGGCCAGCAGACAAAAGCCGAGGGAGGTGGGAGATTAGTGTCGGACAAAGGTGATTCAATAGAGCCATATAACACGATGCTCTCGCCTGTGGTTAAAGGGCTCGTTTCTACGATGCTGCAGTGCTTTAGGGACTCTGTGTGAATGAAGGGAGTGTGGAAGAACGAAGAGAGGAGGAGTGGGACCTCTCCATCACTCCGACTATGACCTTCCAAGAGTCACGCTGTTATAGAGTACAGAACTAATGCCTCAATATATTATCTGAATATGCTGCATTATCATTATGCCTCTCCCTCTCACTATCGCTCTTGCAGTCTTTCGCTCACACACTCAGAAACACGATGCAGAGACACACACAGATGCAGGAGTGTTTCACCTATACAATATTTGATGATGAAATATTTGCGCACTGCAGGTCAGAGATAGAGAAACAGAATTGGAGAAAGATGGAGAGAGCACGACACAAAGGGAAAAAGAGTTTAGCCTTTTGAGCGTCTATTCTGTCTCTCTTTCTCTACTCTGTATTGTCTGTGAAGTGGTAGTTGTAGTCACTTCAGGAGATAACATACAGACTTCCTGGACAAGAGCAAGGTCAACACACCCGCGCCATCGCGACACTCACTAATGCATGCGCACAATGTCGACAATCTCGCAACACAATAGAGGGTGAGGAGAGAGGGAGGACCGAGGGAGACGGTGGAGATAAGAACAAAATGTCACACCATTATTTCGCAGGAGGAATAGCCGGAGAGGAGAGCAGTCACAGTTTTAACTCTAATCCCGCTGAATTTTCATTGATTAACGTGTCTGAGTGTATTGACCGCTGCCATTCATATGATACCACAGTTCAATGCCCGCAAGCCTCCGATCTGACTTAGCAACATAACAAGATGTTGCTACCATCAGTAGCTTTGACCTGCACCATGGTTGTTTTTCTGTGAGATTACTGTTGAAGTCTTTTGTGGTCTATGTGATTGATGATCCCGGGGTAATAGCACTGGTCTGAGGGAGATGGAGGTCCTTGACTGGAAGATGTACTGTAGACTGCAGAGCGTGTGTGTATGTGTGTCTGCAGGGCAGGATCGCAGCGAGGCGGCTCTCATCAGGCGTTTTAAGGGTGATGGCGTCCGCTACAAGGCCAAGCTCATCGGCCTGGACGAGGTCACTGCCGCCCGTGGAGACAAACTCTGCCAGGACTCGATGATGAAGCTCAAGGTAAGGAGAGTCTCTCTCTTCTTCTCTTTTCTTTTTGTTAATGCCTCGTAAATTAAGAATTTACTTGCTCTTTGAATTTACTGCTTTAAGCTATAGATGGTAACTTTTAAAGAAATAACATTTTGTCATGTTTGCTGAAACTGTCACTGTATTCACACAGTAGTTCATGAGACAGGTAGTCTGTGATAAAAATCATGTTACTCTGCCTCCTCTTAGTGCCTCTAATGGCATCTGCAAGAAAACCAAAGAAGTCTCCAATGCAACTGTCAGTCATGTAGGGCTGTCCCTTGAAAGCTGAAGATTCTAGTCGTCAGTCAGAGACACACTACTCTTTGGGACAGAGCTGTGGAGCCGATGCAGTGGCACAGAGGAGGAGGAACTTTCCACCATAGGGCTCCAAGATAACATTATCTTCTCTCTTCTGTTTGGAAGTGGTGAATTTACAGCTCACAGACACTTAATACGACACATTGATATCTAGTGGCGACAAAAAATATTGCACATTTTTAATCTATCATTAGCGCCGTTAGTTTGTTTACGCTATTACATGAATTTCGCTGTCACACTAAACGTCCCACTGAGCCCGATTCAAACTTTATATAGGAAAAAAAAGTCAGATTTTTGTATTAACCATCTGAGTCTGATTGGACTGACATAATTCTGAGTCACAGTTTTACAGTCATGTCCATCACTGCTAGTGAACTGTGGTCAAACTTGCCAGTGCTGATCAAATATCAATCGTGGCTGTCACATTTTGCAAAAATTAAGATCAAACAACTTTGAAGCGACTCAAAATTTGTTAAAAATACAGTTAAACGCAAGATTTGTTGTTATAGTAGAGTTAGATTTCTGCTTTGTACACAGTCAACAAACACTGTAACACTACTACTTTGACAGTGTTTCTCAGATAATTTTGTGTCATGATTGTAATGTAACAGTGGAGCCAAAACAAAGCCCCGCCCATTGGCTGGAGCAAACTCTCTCATTTCACAGCTAAACAGTGCACTAAAATATGTTTTTGAAAACATTTTAGGCGAGAAATAGGCAATGCAGTAACAGAATCTTGGTTCATGTTTGATCAGCGCTGCCTAGTTTGACAGTTTGACTGCAGTTCAGTGATTGGCATCATCGACAGCTCTGTTAGAGACTCCTCAGCTCTGATTGGTTGCTTTCCTTCGGCTGCGGTGAATTCTTGCGAATGCCATTAGAAGCAAAACATTTTTCCGAGCCTGTCTCATGTACTATTGTCTTGATGTAGTGACAGTTTCAGAAAATATGTCAAAAAGTTAATTTGATAAAAGTTACCAACTGCAGCTTTGAATCTTGCTACTTACATAGATCTCTGTATGTTAGCAGCAGGAAGTGACATAATGTAACATGGTTGGCTACAGCCACATTCAGCACCATGACCCACAAAAACCACTGCACATCAATAGCCAACACAGCTGCCAGTCCACAAATAGTTGTTCAAATTCATGCATATTCTAAAGTCCAGCTTTTAAATATGCATGTTTTATAAATCACAGCATAACCACGCTTGTGTGTGTGTGTGTGTGTGTGTGTGTGTGTGTGTGTGTGTGTGTGTGTGTGCATGCTTGTATAGTTTCCTGCATTTTTTTTCTAAGCACGCTGCCAGAGGAGAAGGGTTGGAAGGAGCTGAAGCAAAAATAAGGACGTTATAATTTATAGGCGCGGTGATGATCAGTGCAGGGGGAAGTTAGGAGGTTAGCCATATGGATGAGAAGAGGATCGGGGTGAATGTCTCATTTGCAAGGACAGGAACAATTAGAGGGAGAGGTAGACAGATGGGGCAGTTAGCAGAGGAGAGAAGGCATATAGGAGGGGAATCATTTGGATGATAGGTGAGAGAGGGATGAAAGAGGATAAAGATGAGGAGAAATAAGGCATTTATTCATTCATTTATAACTAAAGTCAAAACAAACAAGCTGATGTGGTGAAGTGTTTCACCGTAGCATGTATATGAAAAACACATTTCCTCTTTTCACGCTAGAAATGTTTAAATATCCCTCAAAACTTTATACAAGATTTTGCTAATGTATGCTGAAAGTGTGTGTGTGTGTGTGTGTGTGTGTGTGTGTGTGTGTGTGTGGATGTGGATGTGTGTGGCGCCTTATTCATTATTAATTGTCCTTTAACACATGGGATCCACATACCGCAGGAGATGTTTGAATTGAGAAAATTACATTTACGTTTTGTTTATGTGTAGTGAAAACTCTATCCAGCCGGGGCATGGAGGGGTGAGGAGAGGATAGACAGCTCATTGATCAAACAGCTTCCCACCTCCTCATTTATTCAGACAGGAAATCCATCAACTCTTTTTCTCTGATCTCCCCACCTCTTCTTTCATACTGCTCCTCCCTCTCCTCGCCCGACTCGCTCGATTCTCTGATCTCGCTCCTCTCTTTTCTTCTCCTTTTGTGACTCACCTATGCAAATGGAGGTGGGGTGAACGTAAAGGGGAGTTTCACCCTTAGATACACTTACAGAGTTATAAATCAGTTGTGTTGTCGTGTATTGTTGCAATTTTACCTTTGCTGTACCTGCCTTGTCTGCTTTTGTCAGGTGTTATTGATTTCCTGTATTTCCCAAAATGCACTTCAATCACCTACGATATGACATTAAAGATAAACTATGCAGGATTTTCCTTAAAAAGATGTGTAGACTCATACAGAAGTGATCCCTCTCAATCAGCACTAATGACCCACTAGAATGAATGGCAGTGTAATTTTCTGCAGAGACTCTGCCCTTTGCCTGTATTTTCTCATTTTGTAATCATTCTCTGTTAGGCCTGTCAAACGATACATTATTTTAATCCCGATTAATCGTTGCATGTCCATAGGTAATCACGATTAATCATACTTTTTAATCACAGGTTTAAAATTCCAAAATTTGCATTTCAAAACAGTTTAGAAGTCCATATTAACAAGGTGAGGCAATTCTTACTAAAGTGTTGTGATTGGGAATCAAATGAATGCAAAGAAATTCACATTATGAGCTTAACTTTTACATTTATCTCTGTCAGATCAGTGCTGCTTCAACAGTGTGGTCAAAAAGGACATAGCAGGTCAACAGTATATGTTACATAGAAGTGATATATATCACCTTAAGGCTAGAAAGCTAAAGATTAATTTGAGATGCAGCTCAGCACTGTGTTGAGTTTTTCTAGTCATAAATCTGTAATAAACATTGCATGCAAGAAAGTGCATCTCTGTAAGGAGGGAGACATGTGGACCGAACAGGACAGCACAGGACACCCTCAGAGCACAATTTTATTTAGATGTATTGAGGTGGGAGGAGGACCGCTATGAAAATGGCCATGCTATTTTTATTTAACCTAACTTTGGAGAAGCTAGCATAACATGGTTGGTACCGCTGGATTCCTTATGTGTTTTAGATTTATATGATACTAGTACCATCACTCTAGCTCACATCTATAACCTCTGAAAGACAGGCAGCGCCGAAAATAGCAGCACACGATTGAAACAATTAACACGTTATTTTCAGGCGTTAATTCCTAAATAACGCGTTATGGGCATGTACCCCGCTCAGGTGAGGTCGGGGCTTTATAGGAAGGTAGTAAGGCAGTGTTCCAGGCTGTAAACATCCAAGAGACACAGCACCAAAAAAAGAAAATATAACAAGCCTAAACGCCAAACAAGAGTGAATTTGGAGTTGGCTTTACTTTAAGATTTTTCTTTTGGCTTGATACTGTAAAATAGCTTTGAAGGTTTGTAAGAATCGGAAAGGTATGAATCACAGACTTTAACTTCTGAGGCTACTTTGGATGGAAAAATTATCTTAGCTCATCCGTAATATATTTGTCTTTGACCGTTAATTGACTGACTATAGAGTGACTCCAATGTGGGATGTTTATTTCTGATTTTGTAGAGATTTTTATCAACAGCTATTGACAAGTAAAAAAAACAAAAGAGAG
>JAPZEB010000021.1:27387302-27404802 GCA_029783705.1 Chaetodon striatus
AACAAACCCAGGAACAGGGAGTACTTTGTGCTGCTGAAGTTGTTTTTTTTAACATTGACGTAATCTTTTGTGGAAAATAGGGTCGAGTATCGAAACCAGGAACCCATACAGAAACGGATCCTACCAGACTGAATGACAATGCAGATTTGGGTGCCTCATTCTGGTGCCAGATTGTGTCTGTGTTCATGGGTGTGTGAGAAAGTGAGCCCAACTCAGAATTCATTTTGCTTTTATTTTCACTATGACAGTATCTAGTGTTAAAGGTCCAGTGTGTTGGATTTAGGGGCATCTATTGGCAGACATTGTATATAATACACCTAACTATGTTTTCATTGATTTATAATCACCTGAAAATAAGAATTGTTGTTTTCATTACTTTAGACTGAACTGTTTATATCTACATATGGAGCGGGTCCTCTTCCACCGAGTCTGCCATGTGTTTTTACGGTAGCCCAGAACAGACAAACCAAAAAATAGCTCTACATAGAGTTATTTGTGTTACCCATCGGCCATTGACAGTTCTACTACACGCTTGGCAAACCGAAGTGGTTTCAGTTCTGCAACATCACCACTAGATGCCACTAAATTCTACACACTGAACCTCTAAATTATTGTAATTTTGCTAGGTTGCAAAGCTTTCGCGCACCACAACATGGACTACAGCTAACATCAACTCTCTGCTGTCTGTCTGTATCTCCACGCTGTGTGTAAGAGCAAGGGCTGAGCCCCACCTGTGGTGAAACTCCACTCACCATAAAGGACAGCAAAACACAATATGACACTGTGTTTACCAAAGTTGTGAGCACTAGTTTAATTTCAACTCAGTGTGAGAGAGTATCTTGCGTTTTGCTTGTTTGTCATTTATGATGCATGGTGTTTCACCGCAGACGCTGACGACGCAACTACAACTGCAACAAAAGCCCCGAAACTAGACAGCCTAGAAGAGTGGGCTTATTTATTAATGTTCACTGCGAAAAAGTTTTAAAGATGACAAAAATTAACACTTAACGGAAAATAGTTCATTCAACTAACTCAGGCCAAAGCGGAGAAGGTTTGTTATTTTATACGTTCTTATAAAAATAAAAAAAAAACATTAAATAACAGCTTGGATGCAGGCAGTTTTTTTCTAAATACACTGTAGAGCTTTTGAATTGTAAACCATATACAATGGATTTATTTTAATACCATGTATGAACTTGAAGTGAGCACCCTGTGGCCGTATTATCTATGAAAATAAAAGGATCGGGACTTATCGGTATCGGCACATATTCAATATTTAACAACTCCTGTTGGGATCAGGGACAAATAAACTTGATTGGAACATCCCTAGTGTTTTGTATTTATTCATATTTAATATTATATTAGTATACTTTAAACTGTTAAGTGTTAAATAGTTACTTAATTTCAGGTTCAAATTTGCTATTTGAAATAGAAAAGCTGTTTTTAAATTAATTAAAAATACGAGTGGACACCAACTTTTTTACATTTACAGCACAAAATACTTTAAAGTCAGGGAACAGGAGGGATGATACTACTTATTGTGTTGATATTGTGGTTTTATTTGCAAAGATTGAAAGATAAAGGTGACCAGACGTGCTTTAAGATGCTTCAGATTCTGTACATCTTGCAAAATCAATTTCATCTGGGCAAAACTGTACCTTTGTGGTTTGAAGATTTCCAACAGCGATCATTAATATACTTAAGCCAGTTTATCAGGTACATAATGTAATTCACACTAGGTTTTGACCATTTGTCTGCTCTCTAACTAGTTGACATAAAAATCATGGTATTTTCTACAGACCGTTTTGGAGCTATCGGTGTGCAACTCACAGGTGATGAACTACGGTTTCAGCGCCTCTCTGCCCCTACACATCCTACAGGCTACGTGTGGGAGGAAAAGCAGGTCATGTGCAAAGTCAAAATAATCAGGAAAAAAAAAAAAAGTCCAAACGATAACCTGTGAAGCAGTTTATCTAAATACAGTTCATCCACATAAATTACATCAATAACAACTTGTTCTTAAATTCATGTCTGAAACAGGTCAGATAGTCTATTTCATTTTGCCACGGAAAGGAAATCAGTGAAACAGTCTTACCTGTAGGTTGTTTTCTGGTGTCTCTTTGGCCTCTCCAACCCAATAAATAATATAAAAAACATCAACTGAGCCAGGCCCACAGCTCAAACAGTCTTTATCTGATTTAATAAATGACTAACAGCTGTTAGTGTAAAGTGCTGTTGGAGATGTGGGTCTGACTGCTGTTCAATGACAAACAAAAATCAAAAAGAGGGATAGGATGGAAAAGGTCTGAACAACCTGTTCTGTGTCAGCTATATGTTCTACGTTGTAGTTTAGATGGACTTGATCCAAAATAGCATTTGTAAACCTTGGTTAGGATTTTTTTGTCCATTTTGGAAAGAGGGCTTTCACACATCTGGGCGATTCACGGTGTTTTACAAGTATAACTAAAGCCCCGTTTCCACCAAACAGTACAGTACAGTTCAGTTCGATTTGCTTTTTGCCTGTTTCCACTGTGAAAAGTTGTGAATGGTACCAATGAACTGTTCTGTACCGTCCCCATTTTTGGTCCCCCCTCTGTTGGGGTACCTAGCACACAGATCTGGTACTAAAAGGAGGAGCTGTGAACACTGCAGTCTGATTAGTCAGTAGAGGATAGTCACTCTGCTCAGGGCTGAGTTGTGTCTGGTTTTGAGGCTCATGTAACCACTGTTCATACTGTGGAGAGTTTTACACATATTACCTAACTGTAACTATAAAATGAATGTTTTGCCGCCTCTCACAGCAGCTGGAGGAGAAAAAATAGCTTAATTCACTGGGCCGACTGCTGGCAACTTTTAAGGTGGAATGTTTACTTGTTTTGTTACTCATAGCATGAGTTGATGATGTGAATCAATCAGCACACCTTAAAAATGAGGCCAATGCCATGAACTGTTATTGCTTGTATTGCTACTTAAGGCTGGCTCCTAAAGCGAGCCAGTCCTCATAGATCCAATCTTTAAAATGCCCAACTATACAGCACAAAAAAAATCTATTGTATCTATTAATTTCCCCCTTTATAACAACTGTACTGGGCTGACTTTGTTTCTCACCCGTTTAAGGTTTGTTAAGTCCGGCAATTAAAGGCTGCTTTAACTGACAGGCTGTCAGTTAACCCTCTCGTGTTAAATAAGGTCACTTTTGGATCCAAAAATCCAAGATGGCTACAGCCAAAATGCCAAACTCGAGGCTTTAAAGTGGGATTCAACAAACTGATAGGTGACATCACGGTGGCTACTTCCATTATCTTTGTACAGTCTGTGAAACAAACTCAACGTATTTAGCAGAAGTTCCTTGTTATAAGTTTGAAGTCGTACATTCTATTGTAATCTTTAGTTTGTTGGCTGTCTGCATTATTTATTAAACATCCTGTGTCCTGTGTTACTTCAGGTCCTCCAACACCACCATGCGGTCCACGAGATCTCCTACATTGCCAAGGACATCACGGACCACCGAGCCTTTGGCTACGTCTGCGGGAAGGAAGGGAACCACCGCTTCGTGGCGATCAAGACCGCACAGTCGGTCAGTGTCTGTGTGTAGGCAACTGTGTGTACATTTGAGTGTGTACATGTTTTCCCCAAGCGCCCGCTGTGTGTAGGTTAATGTATGATTCATCGGGGTCTTTTCTCAATAACACGAACCTCTTGACATTTAGATAAGGACCCTTGAACACCAGCTCATGTTCCTTTGTGCCGTTCATCAAACAAACTGTTTACTCTGTAGAGCTCCAGGTTTTTTTTGTGTGTGTATGTGTGTGTGTTTGTGGAAGGTTTCACATTCAGTCCTGCAGCAGCATACTCTATATGATATTGAGTACCCCTCTTGGACCTGTTATGATTGTTGTTGCTGTTGTTGTGTCTATGTGCCTGGCTTGTTTAGTCTGGATCCAGCTGGCTCGCTCTGTAGCCGTATTGATTTCCCATAGTGAGTCGATGAGGGTTTGAGTGTGTGTCACCGGCTCTAATGGCATATCCATCCTCCCAGGGCCATGAACCGTGGCTCTTTGACTTAGACAGATACACACAGCCACACACACAAACACACACACACACCGGGCTGTACTCAACATTTACACCAACCTGACTTGCACTCAAAAAATGTTGCTAACAAATGCTACTCTCCCGAGCATAGTAGCACGAGGCTAAGCTCTCATCAGTCACCTAAGCTGTCATTTACCTGACGTTTGCCTGAGGAAAGGTCACAATTATATTTTACTCACATTTTCAGGATTTGAACCCACCATCACTCGCACTCAGACCATTAGTCGTGGAGCGGGCAATGAGAGGGGTGGAGGCGCGGAGCTTATGGCAGAGGCTGAGGCTGTAATTGGAAAGTAACCACTTTGATGTGAATTAACAAAGCGTCTCTGTCGTCATGAAGACTAAGACTTAAGGTTGTTCCGAAAAAGGCCAATTTAGGGGTACATTCGAAAGTAATTGGCTTACCACTCAACTAGAAGTCTCAGCACAAGAAGGACGTGTTTTATTTAGCAAGTTTTAGTGGAGATGGAAGGACACTAATTGTGTTAGAAAGGCTTTCGCAGACGGACTCTTGGTTCATCACAGTCTTTGTTATTAGGTTTTTTAGAAAAGTTACAATTGTAATTAATATGAATAGATCTTTTTGTCACGAAATCAACTTTGTATCCAATTTATTGAAAGGCTGCAGAGAGTTTAAAGACTACTTAGTGTCGGTACAGACATTTTGACTGGATATTTTTAAGAGGTTATTACATCTTAAGTTATTAAATCTTTTATTTTAGTCTGTTTGAGAAAAAAATTAAACAAAGTTACCACCATGAAAGAGTCAGGACAGCAACTGCAGATGAAAAATAGTGGAGTTGTAAAGTGGTTCAGCCATGATTGGTGAGGGTAGCTCTCTGCTGTTTCAAATGCTGTTTATGTCACTACTAATGGAAATGTTTTTAACACTTACCAAACAAAAACCACCCAGTTTGTAATGTGTGAGGTACACTGACTCACTCTCAAACCGCAGTGCTGCACCTGCTCTGCCACCTGTACATATGACCAATTAGTTCTGCGGCCTGACTCCAAATTGCAAATCCTATAATAAACCATGTGCTATTCATATAATTTGGTTAGGCATCACACTTAAAGTCGGTGGGATCGAGAATCGGGATTGGCCGTTTGGCATGGCATCTGCAGTGATGCGGGCACTGTGCTGGACCGTCGTGGTGAAGAGAGAGCTGAGCCAGAGGGCAAAGCTTTCGATTTAACAGTTCATCTACGTCCCAGCCCTCACCTATGGTCATGAGCTCCGGGTAATGACAGAAAGAATGAGGTTGTGGATACAAGCGGCCAAAATGAGTTTCTTCAGAAGGGTGGCTGGGCTCAGCCTTAGAGATAGGGGAAGGAGTTCAGACATCCGAAAGGAGCTCGAAATAGAGCCACTGCTGCTTTGCGTCGAAATGGGACAGTTGGGGTGGTTCAGGCATCTGACCAGGATGCCTCCTGGCCACCTCTCGTTAGAGGTGTTCCGGGCATGTCCACCTAGTAGGAGACCCCGGGACAGACCCAAAACATTTTGGAGGGATTACATATCTTGTCTGGCCTGGGAACGCCTCAAGGTCCCCTAGGAAGGGTTGCTTGGGAGAGGGATGTCTGGAATACTTTCCTCAGGCTGCCGCCCCCACAACTCAACCTAAGAAAAGCTGTTGAAAACAAATCGATGGATTGAGCACACCTAAACTGATCATTTCTGGACTTTTCCTACATGTTAAACTATGATATCATATTTTAAAATGATTCAGGAAATGCAGTTCAAATGAATACTTTTTATGCCTCCAAGTTGGCAAGTTGTGATCTCAAAAATGCCTTGAGAGAATTTTTGTACATTTGGCACAATCATCCACTCAGACTTCATGATGAACTGATTAGATTTTGGTGATCAAAGGTTAAGGCCACTATGATCTTGTGACCGTCTCAATCTCATGAACACAATATTTCAAAAAGGCCATAAAACAAATTTCCTCAAATTTGGCACAAACATCCACTTGGATTTAACAATGAACTGATTAGCATTCGGTGGTCAAAGGCCACTGTGACCTCACAAAGCACGTTGTTGGCCATTACTCAAGAATTCATACGCTGATTATGACAGGATTTTAACATGTAGTAGGATGAAATAATGAAGTAATGACATTTTAAATCTAAAAGGTCAAAGGTCATCCTTCCTGTGACATCATAATATTCTACAAAACACTTCTCTAGCCATTACTCAACACATAACTGAGTTGGTGCCTCTAATATTTGGTGTCCACCTTGAAACTGTGCTGATTGTGTAGATTAGGGGCCGGTAAGGTGGCTACTGTACAGGGCAGTGTTATGGTTATATGGTACTTTAACTTTGCAGAGCTGGCAGTGAAAGCAAATATGTACTACTAATTTCATATTTTATTCCAAGATTTTTACTTTTTTGGATTTGGTATCCATAGTTAACCAGCCAGGGAGACTCACGACTAGCCACTGCTGTCAGGGTTTGACAAAATTTTGAGGTAAAGGTGTCAGGCATTAGATGTATGATGTGCATTTTAGTTGTTGACATGTTAAAACATTTATTTTATTCAGTATGTAGGTTTCACATTTTTACAGCTGGAGAATATAACAATTTTTTTAGGCCTACAGCATTAAGAAAAATAACCATTAGTCATTTCCAGATAATTATCTGGTCATAGCCACAGGGAGCCACTGGAGAGGGGCTTAAGAGCCACATGTGGCTACAATCAATCATGTCATGGCTACAATAATCTGGACAGACATGGGTATAAACTGTAACTGCAACTTGACTGGTTCATGAAGGCATTAATCCGCAAGGTGGTAGTTTTAGTTGACTTTATTTATAATATTGAGCAGCACATCTCCAGTTAATCTGCCTATAAGTTACACAGCTGATGTAGGCGGCTTTCATATTCCAACCGGCCCAGAAGACAGAGCCGACACACAAACTCAGCAGTCAGAGGATTAAAACGTTAAAACATTAAATTAAATTGTAATAATTATAATTTTATTTCAGTGTATTCATCATCCAGCACCCACAATCCAACCCACATGTACTTTGTTTCACCCAGAATCGAACCCAGGAATGAAATTAAGACAAAATACCACTCACGAATCACATTTTTTTCGGGTCACAGACTCGGTACCAGAGCTGATGCAGGACTCTGCTCACAGTACAGTTTTCAGTTCAGTGTTTACAGCTTAGTTTAGTGGCAAAACATTTTTGATTCTATCCAAAATGTCAGTGGTGTCAATCAAAGGTGTCTGAGCCCAGAGTGACCGAGCAAACGCTTCTGTATGAATCTGGCACCAGGGTTCAACGGTTACAGATAAATAAATCCATCTTCAGAGGAGTCAGAGAAGATGTACAGTGCAGGTTTAAAAGTTTCTCCCTGGTTTTTACTGTGTGGTCATTGCTGCATGTACTTCCTCTAGCTGTATATTCAGGCATATCCTCTCGAGGTTGTCAAAATTCGTTTTAGGAAATGTAGGAAATAACTAGCTGAATTTCATTTAGATGAGGCAGATGGGGGGAAATTCAATATACCAAGAAATGAATTCTTAATAAATTCACTGGCAGGATATCCTGGAGACTGTCTATAACCAACACCAGAATTTAATTTGGGTAAAGGGTGAATCTGTTGCATTAATATTCAAGCGGATTTGAACCAAAACTTCTGATCAGAGCAGATTTTAATAAAACAGCGTATCTGCACTAAAATCTTTATCACTACGTTTTGTTGGAATCATTTGTCACTGTTGCTGTAGGCTATGAATTAGTCATCTGATTCAAGAGAGCTGAACTGAGGTTATCTCATCTCTTTGGTCTATTATGGCCACTCCTCCTAGATCATCCTTGAAGCTTTCTGCATTTACGATACAAAAATTCACTGCTCGTCTCAGCTCCCTGTGTCTTTTCTCTCACCTAGAAGTTTTGAGCAAAAAGGAGTAAGAGACAGATGGGAGGAAAAGATGGAGATTAGAGCCTGTATTGTCAAATGCAAAGAGGATCTGAGTCTGACAGAGTGACAATATGTTTCACTGTTGGCTCAGCAGGAGCCACCGTTTACCCTCGTGTGTCTGTCATGAGCAATATGCGGCTGGGAACATCTTGCAGAAAGGCGACACTAAAATAGAACTACTTTATGCAAGGCAGCATTCAGTCTGTTAACTCTGGGTGCACTTGGCATAGCCCCAGTCAATAATTGATTTGGTCTGAAACACCGTTGTATTATAAGACTCGTCGCTGTGACTGTCGTTATAAGTTTTGAGTCACCTAACTTGTTTATCGTCTGTACTTTTGCTCCCCTGACAAGAGAGGTTGTACAAGGTAAGACAAGCGCAAAGTATCTGCTCTTGTCAGTGTCTGAACCAGGCCCAGAGAAGGAGCAGAGTGTCTTGTGATTGCTTCTTAATCTGGTTTATAGATCCCAATCACAGGCAGGACGGTATATTTAGAAATTCATAGCCTGGAACCTCCATTTTCTGAGTTTAGTTACTTTCAGCACTTGGAAGGATTGGCGAGTATTTAACTGATCACAGGGGGAAACAATCAGTCACAGACATTGTTACTTTTAATGAAAGATTTTAGACAAACTAATTGCCGAATTGGCAAAATTGCCAAATTCAGTTTACTGCCATTTTGTTTTTCGGCATGCTGCCTAATGGAATCATCCATAATCAGCTGTCAGCAACCCAATCCAGTATGTCTGACTCAGTCCCAAAGAAGCGCTGAATTAGAAGAATGCAAGGGTCTTTTTCTGTTGGGGCATGCTGCCACAGGTGGGAAGACAAAATATAATCCAGGGGTAATAGTATTAAAATGATTAATAGTTTGAATCAGACATCAAAACAAAAGATTTTATTATTCTGGAAAATCATAATTAATGGTGACAATGCGTTTGATATACCAACGCGGCCAGGTGTGAGAAAAGGTTACAGCAAATGATGAGCCAGGCGAAACGGTTCCGCCACAGCCCTCTGCGTCGGGGACACTGCTGCGCTGATGAGAATGAATGAGGAAATAATGTTTATTGTTACAGTGCTGTTGTTGTCTGACCACAGTCTCAGTCTCCAACCATAAGGTAGGGCAGGTTCAGTAAACATTAACCGCCACATATCTAGAATAAGCAGGCATGATTGCATTTCATTTTTGTTTTTTATTCAATTTAAGCCCCATTGAGATTGAAAATGTTTTGTACAAGAGAGATCTGGCCGAGGCAGCAGCCAAGAAAACACATTTAAAATGCAACAAATACAACATATAATACAAAAAACCACAATAAAACAACAACTATTCAAACGTCTCCCACGTCTCTATCACCATCTTTATGATACCCTTAAATTCATCGATGGATGGAAGTGTTTCTAATTTTAGATCTTTTTGAAGATTGTTCCACGTCGAAGGTGGATAGTGAGAGAATGTAGTCTTCCCTAGATCTGTTTAAACCCAGAGTACATTTAAAAGCAACCACTTGGTAACTACCAGAGCTGACACACAAAGAGCCGTGATCAATGCTACGAGTGTGTGTGTGTGTGTCTGCAGCCCTTTTGTACACATAGGTCCCACAATACTGCCTCAGTAAAGACCCTTTATAATGCCAGCTTTGATTTTTTTACACAGAACCAAACAACACCCTCATAATAACTCCCCAGTGTGTGATTGTAGACAGCAATTGTGTTGCACAATTAATTGAAATACCATCACAATCGTCATTTATAATGCTATGTTGTGACACATATTACGCACTGTGTTGTCCCAGTCTACAAATCATATTTCAGACATAGGGGAACATGAGTGTTTGGTACAGACCTCAGCAAAAATCACATCGTCATCATCATTTTTATATTTTTTCAGTAAAAGTGAAATGCAAAAATCGCCATTCCTATTAAAATCTGGCAAAATAATCATAATATGATTTTCCTTGCATATTGTGCAGTCCTATATAGCATGCCAAGGTCCATGGAGCAAAAGAGGCGTGACATGTAACACATTAGTAAATGGTTAATGGACTACACTTGTATTGCACCTTTCTAGTCTTATGTGCACTCAAAGCGCTTTTACGCTATGTCACATTCACCCATTCACACACGCATTTACACATTGGTGGCCAAGGTTACCAGACACAGTGCCACATGCTACTCAGTAACCATTCACACGCTCTCACACACTGATGGAACAGCCATCGGGAGCAATTTGGGGTTCAGTATCTCGCCCAAGGATACCTGAACCAATCTTTCAATTAGAGGCAGCCCGCTCTATCTCTGAGCCACAGCATCTAGTCGACATCTAGTCTGACATATAACAGCGTTTTCTAAACAGTAACAAACAATGGCAATAACAATCATTTACACTCCATGTTAAATGGTGATTAATCTCAACCTCTGCCCGACGGGTAAGAAGCCCCCAGAGCCTCATTCTGTCCCAGATTTGTGGGCATTTTCGGTTTGTCTTTGAGTTAGCTGCTAGCTGCTTTTTAAATCTCCTGGTGGCAGGTCGCATAGAGAACAGGTCGTCAAAACGTCACACCCGTCCAGTCCTGCCAGCTCACACTTTTTTAAAAATAATTATGATTAAAATTTCTATTGCTTTTTCAGCATTTAAACAAACAGTACAGTACAGATGTATATGTGTGTATAATATTTAAAATGAAAAGACAAAATAATAATAAGGAAAAAAAGAAAGGAGTGTGCACATTCATCTTGGCAGTGTAACACAGGCTGTCATGCAGCGTTTATACCACATAATATTGTGTCTCATGTTCATCCACTTAGCATAGATGCATTAACGCACACAGAGCAAGGACAGGACCCAGAGATATCAACTGACATGTTAGTCATCTTTACAGATCATCTCCAGATGGGGACCCCAAACATTTCTGAAAACCTTTACACTCTTATTAACTTTGTGAATAAGCTTCTCAAATGAAGCTGTCCTTGGCAGCTCATCACTCCATTCTTTGAGGCTGGTAATGAGGGCTAGTGTGATTCTTTTGAGGACAGGTAAGTCTCCGTTGGTAAGATGCCCAGTATACAAAATGCTGGACCTTTAATGAGGTCTGTTGTTAATACATTTGACAAAAGCTGACCAGAAGTCATGCAGCATTTCACATTCATAAAACATGTGGACCAAAATGCCCCTTTATTTGCTGCATCTCCAACAGCTATCAGGCCTCTGAAGCCCCATCCTTGACATGTTCAATGGAGCCCAAGCTCACACTTTTTACACAAACAGCGATATAGCCCTGTTACTACCTCTGCTGCTGGCACAAAGGCTGAAGATCTCTGTCCCCTCACTCCATGTTCGTACCTCTCATACAGAACAGCGAGGCGGAATAACAGTGTAACATTCCCGTCTTGAACAGGCAGTGTAAAAAGGGCTTGTGTGTCAATCGGAGGTGTATAATGTGTCCTTGTGTTCTTAGGCTGAGCCTGTGATCCTGGACCTGCGGGACTTGTTCCAGCTCATCTATGAGATAAAGCAGAGAGAGGAGATGGAGAAGAAGGCCCAGAAAGACAAGCAGTGTGAGCAGGCGGTCTACCAGGTACACTTCCCGACTCTCTGTTACTTGTTTTCCCCCTTTTTAACCTCACCTTAATCATCTGCCATAAGCATGATGAGCTTCATCTGAGAGACTCTTGACAAACAAGTCAAATAAGACTTGAAAAAGAAAAACATGAAAGAAAGCCAATGACTTAGGGAGCGCCCACTTTCAGGTTTCATCAGTGTCACCATCTGCCCATTTTGCTCATTTCACCTTTCTCTGTTCCGTCTTCTCTGCATCTCCTGTTTAATTTTTCTTTATCTCTGTGTGTGTGTCTCTCTCTCTGATGATTGCCAAATGATTATCTGAATGCCGGGAAGCTGCTGTGTCTCGCTGTGCTTTCCGCCTACTCTTTCTACTCCACCGGCTTAACTCTCCGCCTCTTCCCTCTCTTCTGCCTTCTCCCCTCTGCTCCTCTCTCTGTCTCCTCCCCGTGTGATCTCTCCCACTATTTCCTGCCGCCGCTCATCCGCAGACAATACTGGAGGAGGATCTGGAGGACCCGGTCTACCAGGTAACTTCCTGACCAATCGCATCGCTGCTGTCCACCTGCCGCATTCTAGTCAGCTTGCTCCTCTCTGTGTGCACTGTGGGGAGACAGCCCCTGTTTGGGTACAGTTTGGAAATGAGGTCCATATCGGAGGGTTAGATGTCCGCAGATGTGCGTGTGGAAGCAAGGAGATGTTCAAACACGAGGGTCTTGTGTGTCTGCATGTCTGCCAGTTGGGGTGCATGATTACCTGAAAGATGTGTAACTTTCCTCAGCTGCTTTGGAGTTTTCGCTGCTTAAGTTCTCCCCCATGTGTCACGGGGATCTCTCCTTCAGCTGCTTTTTAACGAGAGCGTATTGACAATGCTGTTTGACTAATCACCTCTGCAATTTCACCACTTTTCTCCCTCAATTTCTCTATCTTCCAATTTCTCTCCTGCCTCCTTGTTTCCCTCTCCTCCCTCTGCTGCTGACGTTGTAGTACATTGTGTTTGAGGCGGGACACGAGCCCATCCGTGACCAATCAGAAGAGAGCATTTATCAGGTACTCACAAGCTCGTCTTGTGTCGCTTGTGTCTCAGTGATATTCTTGTGGTCAGCTGTGGTTCAACTCCCAACAACAAGAAGCTCCTTAAAGTGTTTAAACAAAAGAGATTTAATCTTCCATTTGCTTGCCAATAGCTACATCACTCTTTAATGGGATGGATACATTGTGGCCTCCTCATAAAATTAACGGCTGCGTTTTTCCACTCGTAAAAATTGTACAAAGAGTAAATAAAAGACGGTAAGAATCAGAGGCGAACAACCAGCCAGCGCTCTCCAGAGGGCCCTGACAGCTAAAGCTAGCTACCCCAGGGAGAGCAGCCTTTCTCTGGGTGTACTCCTCAGAGGCGTGGGTAGACCTCGGAGGGATGAAGAAGGGGGGGAGGGTACGGTGCATGTGGAGGGGATGTGGAGGTTATTCCTGGCCTGTGTGGAAGGCGGACCCCTCCTCTTTTTTTTTTCTCTCCTCCCCTCCCTCTTTTCCCGAGGAGATGAAAGAAAGCGGGGGGGAAAGAAAGATTAATCACCAGCCTCTCGTTTGATCTTTAAATAAAATGGATTGAAAATAGACGGAGTGCTGGCGCGTGCACAAACATACACAAACAGAAAAATGCACACACACACACACAGGGATACAAACAAACCCCCACACACACATCGGGCGTAAGAAACGTGAGCCTCAGCCAGCCTCCAGCCACAGAGGAACTAATGTATGAATAAAGATGGCAGCTTCTGGAAATAAACATGTGGAAGAAGTAACAAGGCATTGAGAGGAGGAGAAAGACGGGCTGTGCTAGATAGATATCCACATTCTTCATCAGCGCTGTTTTTCAGCTAGGGAAGAGTAAAACTTTATTTAAAACGTGTCGCTGCAGGAGAAACAAAAGCACAGGAATCCCAGGATTCACACATATCAGCAGTTTGCTATCAGTGCTCATTGTGTCTTCTCATTGCACACACTGTCAAATCTATCTTCCTGTGTGACATAGAGATATTACATGTCTCCATGTGTGTGACAATCTGAGTTATTACATGTCTGTGAGTGTGATAAGCAGCCTTATCCATTCTTTATTAGGGAGAAAGCCAGAGAGAGAGGGAGACCATCACTGGAGGCCGCTAGTCTACTGATTAGCCTAGTAGATGAGTTCTCACTCCACAGATTTTAATTCTGATTATCCCTACACACACACACTCACACATATGTACTCACACTCTACTAGTTGATTGATTTGGTTCCCGAGGAGCCAGGTTTCAGAGTTTTGTCTTGGCATCCAGTGCTGTAACAGTGATGTGTGTAGACTGTTTCACTGTTTGATTAAAGCAGAGGTAACAGGCTCTCTTGGCTGTTCTCTGACCCTGTTGGCCGATTGTGTAGGTTCCCACCAGTCAGCAGAAGGAAGTGGTCTATGACGTCCCAAAGCGACACCCAGTGAGTGACCGTGTGTTTGCCCGTGTCCCACCGCCCGCCTCAACCTGCCTCCCCCTCTCAGACAAACCTCTCAGCTGTCCCACTATGACTCAACGTAAAGCCCTTCCCTTTCGGCGCCCTCTTCTTTTTTTAGAGCCTCGTGAAGCTCTAATTTTGCAGCGATTCTGCTTCCTGTCAACATCACTCCCGCACAGTGATCCAGTGTGTCTTTTAATGTTTCCCTGAGAGGTTTGCTGGGACCCAGTGCTCTTGTGCAGTGTGCTGTGCTCCTCCTCTGCTTGTGCTGTGGCTGTGGTGGCTATTCTCCTTGTGCTCTGTTGTGATGCCTGCTCGCCGTGGTTAACCGGGATACCGTGTGTGCATATATGTGTGTGTCGTGCTCGATGAAGCATGCCCGGCTGTGGTTTGCCAGTGGTGAATCTGGTGCATGACCTCATCCCAGATTGCGCTTAACACGTTTTGTCACTGTCATCTGTCCTTTAATGGATACAAATTATGTGTCTGACTATAAATGTGCATGGCCTCATATTTTTAAATCTATATATCAGGATGCATATAAGTAAGGCTGTTTGCAGTGTAAATCTATATCACTTTTGTGTGTGTGTGAGTGTGTTTAAGCTCCAGTTATTGCCTCACACTGCCAGTGGTAATAATGAAAGATGACCTTGACCACTGTCAGGCTGCACTATAACTCAGCTGCTCTTTTATCTGCCTATAAAGATGCTAGTTATATTGTTGCCTGATTTAATCTGCTAAAATCTTCACACTCCCAATAACCAGGCCGCTGTCCTGTGCGTGTGAATGTGAGGTTGGACACGTGCATGTGTGTGCATTTGTGTGTGAACACTTCATCCCATGCTGCCGCTCTGTAGATCAGTATTCCCTCAGTCCATCCAGAGCCCTGCAGCTCCGTGTGTATTCCCCTGCAGTGTTGTTTTTTTTTATCCTTAAACCGCTAAAACTGGACTCCTCCACGTCACTACTGGCAGCCCCAATCCCACTCCATGAATTTTGGTAGACTTGGAATCAGTCTCGCAGTTTCCTGGCTGCATATTATCCCCAGCTTTGGTAAGGAGCTTACAGGCACCATAGTATTTCTGTTCTCTCCTCACCCAGCCCACAACACATGCTGCTATTTGGATTGCCTCTGCGTTGGCAGGTGTCTGAACGTGAACAAATCCAATATTTCTCTCTTGTTGTGCAACCAATTGGACTAGTCGTCCATTCTGGTTTAAATAAAGCGAATTCAAGTCTTCTCTGCTTCCCAGTCAGTCAGAGGGAGTAAATATAACCCAGGATCATAGGAATATAAATGGATCATAGAAGTGTAAGAATATGTTTTGTGGCAGACAGCTTGTATTGTAATTTGAAGATAATGTAATTGGGTTTTAAGATAAATCCAGACTCGCAGAGGGCAGAAAACAGCTGCCGTGCTGCTCTCTCTATGGGTTGGATCTTTCATGCATGTTGCACCACAGTCAGTGAAGCCACAGCAAGTCTTTTCCATCAGAAGTCAAAACGCTGCTTTCTTCTTTTTTTGTGATCAGTAATTTTTATTGTTTTCTTTTGAACAGAAGAAAACAACGTCAAATAGGAGACTTCATAAGGCTATATAACAACTGAAAAATAGGATACAAGGACTGAAGAGGTTACACAGTTGTATAGTTAGACGGAAGACAATGCTGAGACAAGAGAAAATACTAAACCACATGCTACAATACTAACAAATAAAATTAGGGCTGTCAAGGGATTGAAAACATTAATCAAATTAATTACATACATACATGAAGCTGCTTGATTTCGGACACAGTTGTCCACCTGTCCTCTACCACTCAAACTGGTCTGCAGTCCATTTTGCAAAGGTCACAGGTAGACTTGCTCAGATTGCATCTGAACGTCTGGTCGAGTGTCGCTTAACAAGGCTGACTGCTAGCTCCAGCATCAGAGACGTGCTAGCTCGGACCTGCAGGTTTGCTGCTAATTGTTTTACGCTGAGGCGATATTTTAGGCTTAAAGTCCTCTGATGGTACAGTAATTCCTTCCTGCTTCTGTCAACAGAGCCATTTGGTAAGTTTTTTTTATTTAAATGTTCCATTTATGGGGCCAAGCAGCGTCGTCTTGTCTGCCTCCATCATGTGACAAAACCACTGTGGCCTTCAATGACGCACCGACTCAAATGGCACCATGGAATGAGATTAATCAACGTTAATTTTTTTAACGTGTTATTTTTCCTGTGGTGAATTAATCAAAACAAACACGGTATTTTGACGGCCCGAATAAAAACAGAAAAAGGAATGAAAAAATAGAAATAAATACATTAAATAATCATTGGCAGTGTCACATGACACAATTCTAAATGGTTTGTAAGGATCTGAGCCAGTATGTTACCGTATAGTTGCATCAGGGAGCTTTAATGAAGGAGATGCAATTCACCCACTTAGCGTAGTGTTTCTCACCTGATTGATGAGCCTGAAGGAGAGGCCCTCGTTTACAGCAGAAATACCCAGTTGGGAAAACCACACCCAGACTGGCAGTAAGGTGATTGCCTTACATTCTGTTACAATATGTTTTCTCTCCAACGTGAGGGTCTGGACGCAGTCTGCCTGGGGCACAGACCAGGGCTTTAGAGGGACAGGATCACCCAGGACAAACAGGCTTTGCCAGAATGGGATGGCTTATTTAAGGACTATTTTGATATTCTCTTGCACGGCAGACCAACGTTTTTGTGCAACAGGCCACATCATGTGTGCCAACTCTCACCCCACACCTCCAACAATCCAGGTTATCTCTTAATTTCAGCCTAAATAACCTTGAGAGGAACCATTATACCCTGATTATTATTTTAAACTGCACTAGTCTCGTTCTCGGTTCCTGTTCTTCCATTCCTGCTCTGTGAATGAAAGGTTAAGATCATCCTCCCAGAATGAGGTAAGATTAGAGCCCTGATTGACAAAACTTGACCCTGATTGACTGATGCTCCGGACGTGCTAAACTTTTCCCTTCACTTCTCACTGACAACAATCTCACCTTGAAACTTGTCCCACCATCTGCTGGTTGGACCGGGCCTGATCCAAAACTGTCGTTTCTGGTGGACTTTAAACTGCAAATGCTGAGGCGGACTGATAACGCTGGGTGCAGCAGAAGCCTCCATTTGGCTGTGAAGTGGTGCAGCAACACTAAGTTTAGGTGTAAAGTAGTCATAAGACCAAGCAGTGCTAACAAACATAAACAAAACAGTTGTCCAGCATTGTTACAGTTTCTGGCGGATGCTCGTTGTCATCGTTTCCCAAACACTCGTTTTACTTGTCCTTATGGACACAAAGTGAAAAATCTGCACCGTAGAAGATGTTTAAAAAATCCCTGTTTTAGTGAACGAGACATCAAAACATAGAGAAGAATATCCATCTTCAAAATAGCCTGTAC
>JAPZEB010000021.1:27410271-27425546 GCA_029783705.1 Chaetodon striatus
GTGGACGTAAAGGTCAGCGTGTCTGTCAGAGAACCGGTGGGGGTCGGCGGGGTGAGCAGACAGCGGCGGTCATCTCGCCGACACACGCGGAGTCGAGCTGCTTGCAGCACATTAACAAAGCATTCATAACACACTGATAATCACAGCAAGCTGACCCCCACAACCCCACCACCACACGTAAAGAATATTGAGTCGAGTGGCTTAACTTAAAGTGGACAGAAAGTCTATAAACTTCCCGTGCTGTTTGAACGCTCGCTCCAGTGGCATTTATCCTGTGCCTGTAGTTCCTGTTTGAAGAACATTAGCAAAGGCTCTGTGGTATTGACTCATAGCGCTCAGTGCCACCACATTCAGTCACAACTACAGGAATTTTTATGTTAAGGAGTGTTTTTAAAACGTGTGTTGTGCATTTTATCCCATGGACATCCTGTTATCAGTCACCTCTGCATATCTTGGATATGTAGCTTATCGTCTTGTTGAGTTGATTTTTATCTGCTACGTTAGACTCTGCAGCAACAATAGTCCATATTACATCCTCCTACCCCCCCCCTCCTCTCTTTGCAGAAAAAAACATAACCATCTAGACCCATGACTGTAAAACACCATGCTCACAGATCCATTTTCTGATAGATGTAAAAAGAACTTTGTGACCTACGAGAGAGAACGAGAGGGGAGATATTCTAAGAACATTCATTATCTCAAAAGAAATTATCCGCATCCATGATTTATGCAAATCTCTGACCATGTATTCAAGGCTTAAATTCCTTTACGACTAAAAATAGAGTTTCCTTCGCTTGCCACCGGCCTAAAGATATTATTAATGTGGGGAGAAAAGGGGAGATACTAAAGAGAGGGGATCATGGGGAGACTGTGAAAGGAAACAGAATGATACAGAACAAATTCAGATCAAATAGAAAGGCTGCTGTCTTTGATAGCTATTCCCTCTGAGGCACACCACACATCCTCTTCAACCAGGGAACCGTAATGACTTGTCCAGAAGAAGACACTGGCGCAGTAATGATGCAGGGGGGTGTGGTAGCTGCTTTTAGACCAGCTGGTTGAAAGCATCTTCATGTGGAGCAGATGACAAAGATTGTGGTTTCTTTTCCCTTTTGGAAGATTGTAATAACTCTTGGTAGGTATGTCATCATAATCATTTCATCTCATTATCCCATCTCTCTTCACCCCCCTGTTACCTCCTTTGTGTTGCTGCCACAGTGCTCAGGTAGGTACCACAAAAGCTACTGTCGTGTTGCATGCAGTGTGTGATGCATGTTGCACTGGAATGTAAACTGACCCAGATAATACACAGAGAGCATAACAGAAATGTTGTTGTACCTCACTGGTGTACTTTCTTTTATTCTCAGAATATCAACCAATTAGAGATTTTTGGAGACATGTCCACACCTCCTGACATCACCTCTCCATCGGTGAGTAGCTGTCACACATGCACAGTTTGTGGTTCATATCTTATAGACCGAATCACAGTGTTTGTTTGAAATAACTAACGAGTGGAAACCCCCTGTGTCACGTACATAAAAGCAAATGACGTTGCCAAAAGCTACCTCAATGTGTTAGTTTTAAGCCACCTAAAAAAATGAATATCAGTTTAAAGGTCCGGCGTGTATATTGGCAGAAACTGAATATAATACTGTATACTAAGTAGGTTTTCTTTAGTGTATCATCACCTGAAAATAAGAATAGGTGTGTTTTCGTTACCTTAGAATGAGCAGTCTATATCTACACAGAGAGCCAGTCCTCGTTTACAGAAATCTCCATGTTGCACCACCATGTTTCCACAGTAGATAGATAGCTCTAGATAGCGCCATTTGTATGTTCGCAATAAGCAGCATTGGAGAAACACTCATTTGTAACATGAAACTACTTTATTTAGTGTTTTTACCGGTTTGAATTGCTTGTTTGATTTGTTTAAGAGGACAAGATCTCTGCGGATACTTTGGCTCTCAGTCAAAACCTCCTAAATGTATGGATCAGAAATAAGATGAGCACACATTATGAAGTTATCAAAGAAAAATTTGAGCACTCATAGCAGGCACTGGGCGAGTGGCCCATCTGCATGCCAAACAACGCTGTAGAAACACTGATTTTTACAATAAATCTGCTTAATTCAGTTCTTTAATGGTTTTAGTCACCGGCTCTGTTCTCTATGGATTAATCGGCTCCTGGTAAAAAACCTGCTGAACAATGAACACTGAAGGAATTCTAATCAAGAGAGCTTTCAGCTGGTTGTAATCTACAGTCCTCACCACTAGATGCCACTAAATCCCCCTAAATCTTACACACTGGACCTCTAAGTGTACACTTTACTTTGGTTAATGTGTAAGGTAAAGCGGAGAAAATATTCTAAATATCGCATTCACTTACACTAATATAGATTTTGCAGGTGAAACGTTTTTTTAGGTGGTTAAATTACATTTTGCTGTGCAACCTGTCCACAGCAGTACATTGTGAAACTTCCAGGCTGGTAGAGTTGGTTTATCACAGACGCTAGAAAGCAAAACAGTGCCTAAAATTACACAGCAGACATGTCACATAGATTTGACCACTATGTTTAACTATATCTTAAAATGCTACAATTATGGCTGAAAATGACAAGAGAATAGACTATTGTGATGATTTCACATATTGATTGAAATCAAATGCCAGTTATCTACCCTGTAGTTATTGTTGGTGTTAGCGTGACGTGGCAGTGATTTGGTCTATAAAATCCTGACTGTATTTCCCATGATGTGCTTTTTCCTCAATTCCACCTCTGATCATAACCCGCACAGACCCCCGCCTCTCCAGCCAACACCCTCGACCCCTCGCAGGGCCTGCAGCCTCCCACGGAACTATTTGCTCCCTTCAATCCTGCGTCTGTGCCCTCAGGTAGGACCTTGTTCATTTTCTGCTTAAATACACCACCGCCACAAGCGGAGGGGAAAACAAACGCAGCGGGAGAGAGAGCGTCGAGAAAAGGAGATGAAGGGGAGCTGGAGAGTCAGAAGCTTCGGAGGCGGAGGGCAGAGGAGAGAGGGGAAGAGAGGAAGAAGAGGGGGGTTGAAATAAATAGAGGGGGACGGAATAGAATTGAAATGTAGATGAGGGGAGGGGAAAGAGGAGAAAAGGTGGTGTTGGTTGTGTGTTGAATATGAAATGCATCATTAGCTTGCTGCCTTCGATGCTGCTGATTTACCTGTGGCTGAAGCGACCGTAGTGGTCAGAGGGAAGGAATAAAACATGATGAGATGATTGTAGCGAAAACCCTCGGTATGCACAGGGCCTCTGTGAATTACACATTGGTATATATTTTATAGTTTTTCCAGTCTCTTCTTCTTTACTCCAATCCTCACCTCTGTGCGTCTCCTCTCCCCTCTCCGTGCATATGTCAGGGTAGCAGGGCAGCCGAGGTTAGATGTCAACTTTCTCTGCTGTAGGTAACAACTGGAGACCAGAAACAGGAGACCAGTGAGTGTGTAATAGAATGAGCTTCTACTGATGAGTTTGAGTGATTTTAATGAGTGTGTGTGGGGTTCTTCCTTTTCATAATGACTCTCCCTCATTCTGGAGGTAATTATGATAGTTCACCATGACCATCAAGAGACACCACATTAGCTGCAGGCAGAAGTAGGGCAGCACTCTCTCGTGATGCATGGGTTATTATCTGTGTGTGTGTGTGTGTGTTTGTGTGTAGAAGAAAGCAGTGAGCATATGCACATATTGGTATTTTAATCACCTTCTTCTTTGTCTTCTCTTTCACTTTATTATTAAAATTCTACAAAAAAAACCAAAAAAACGACCTTGTCGTAACCTCAAACTCTTTGCTCTCTCGTCCCTCACCTCCAGGTTATGTGACGATGGGAGCGGTACCCCCCGGCCACTGGTCACAGCAGGCGTTTGCCGCCCAGACACCGCTGGCCTTCGGGGTCCAGTCTCCCCTAGGCCCGGTAGCCCAGGTGCTGCCGGGCGGCCAGCCTCTGATCTGGGGCCAGGCCAACATCTTCCCTGCCACCCAGCAGCAGTGGGCAGCCATGGCAGCCGGAGCCTTCCCCCCTACAGCCTACCTCCCTGCCCAACCTGTGGGCACCCTGCCCGCCGCCATGTTCCAGACTCTCACCCCCGTCACGACTGTGACTCCAGCCGGCGAGAGCCATTCGGGTGCTGGAGCCAGCGCCTCAGCTCCCTCCCCTTCAGCGTCGTCGAGTCCGCAGCATGGGGAGAGGGCGAGGAAGATGGGCAAGGAGATGTTCAAGGTGGGGAGATGTCGGAGGGAACCAGAATTATGATCATCAGAACTATATTTTCTACCTCGTCTTTTGTGTGTGGGCATGGGACAAAGAAACACAAAGGCAGCAACACTGCAAAAATCAACCAGAGGAGCCAGGAACCACGTTCAGCTTGTCATTTTTTCTGTTGTTTTCTTTTGTAAATATGCCTTTATTAGATAACCGTCAGGAAATGAGGGTAGAGAGATGGGGTACAATATGCATAGGTCCCTGAATGGTCATAAACTGGGGACATTGTGGACATGGTCAGTGCCATAACTTAGCAGTCTATGCCAGTGGTTCCCAACTGGTGGGTCACAGGTCCATTGTATGGACCACAAGTGACTTGTGAATGTGTCAAGTTTGTAAAAAACACACTTTATTTTGAAGTACAGTGAATTTTCAGCACATTTCCTGCTGTAGAGTGAGGGACTAACAGACTGCTACTCAACAGAGACAGCACACTAGCTCAACAGCATGGCTGAACGCAAGTATGACATTAAATATTTTAAACTATGTGGACCTTAAGCTAATGACTGGTCTATGCACCAGTACAGAAGCCCTAGTCACACAGTACTTGCATTACTAGGGGACCTTATGTGATTAAGAACTTAACCCCACCCCTCCCATGTCTAGGGCTAAGTACTGGTACTCAATACCTTTAAGGTATCGACTGAAATAACCCAGTGCCAAGTAATATTGAAACTTCTTAAGTCAAACAATACCTTCATTCAATCCGTTTTGTACCCATATCTAAATAAAAGATGAATATTTGTATGGTTTTGCTCGCAGTCAGTCACCGAAAGCATTCTTGGATTTGTTGCAACGTGTGATGTCACCACCACCACCACAGCAGCTATAACCCATACAGTCGGTGGTGTGATGAAGTCGAGCACTTTGTATTTGACAGAATTTGCAGTTTAGCATTCTGAGACGCCACCAAAACATTATGTATGATGGTATTTTTTGCAACTGAATGCTTACTCTTAATATCAGCATCACTTTCAGGGTACTGGTATTGGTACTGGTACTGGTATCAGAATAATTTAAACAATACTTAGCCCTAATCACATCTGTGTTCCATGTGGTACATTTGCACAGGATAAGCAAAGTCTGTATTTTACTAGAATTTACTCACATTTTCCCCCAGATATGATGTCAAGGCTCTGCATGGGTAAAAGTAAATGTATGAGAAAAGGTTCCTTAGTGCAATTCTTTCCACTTTAATGACCACCACAAGTCAGGCAACAGGACTCCAACGGCGTCGCTTTGCTCTCTTCTAATGAATTTGGGCTTGTTTTTTCTGCAAATGGGTCTCCATGCTGTGAGGCAAGATAAACCTCCTGAATATGCACCCAAAATGCTGTCAAAAAAAATTGCAGACACAGCCTCCATAATCCTCAAAACCGACCGCAAATCACCAAGACGCCGATTTGCACGGGACTAATATTATCACATGACCTCTTTGTTTAGCAACATTTGATGGGTTTTTACTTGCCAAATTATGGACATGGCAGATTCACATTAGATTAAGATCACAGATTACCTCCGTAATTATTACAGATGATAAGAGCCTCCAGGTTATACTCGTCCTGTGGAAATAGGAGTAAAGACCTTAATGGGTGCAACGTATCCATATTCAGCAGTTTGCATGATATTCTATGAATTGCATAATGTCTTCAAAGTAAAGCTACTGTGGTTAGGGTTAGGAAAGAAACATGTTGACAGGTTCGTTCACACTGTTTCAAAAACTGGTCTCCTGGGGAATGTCCCAGGCAAAAGTCCCGTATTTTGTGATCCATTCACCACCTTAACCTACCTTTTCATGGGGCCGCTTTCTTCTTTTATTAACTCCTGTCAGCGCATTGGTCACATGATCAAAGCCTTCCCAGATACGTGGGTTATACATGAATTACTGCGTCATGATAAAGTTACATATGTGCACATTTTGGTGCGTTACTTTTTGCAAGAAAACGTACAAAAAGTGCAGGAGAACAGCCTGATGGGTAAGGCTGAGACTCATGGAGGGTGTTCAGTAGTTCAAAGTTCAAATAAACAGGGAAAACAAAACAGAAAACACATCAGAAAAAGTAAAGCCTGGCTTACATTTTGAATGCACCAGCAGTAAGTCAAAGTGTTTAAGTCTCTGTGCCCAGTTTTAACGTTGGCCCTCCTGACCTTCAGGATTTCCAGCTGGCGAAGCCTCCGGCCATGCCGGCGAAGAAGGTTGAACAGCCCGGCTTAGCAGGAACCTCAGAGGCATTCAGCACTTACTTCAGCCGTGTGGGCACCGCCCAGGACACGGACGACTGTGACGACTTCGACATTTCTCAAATGAATCTGACACCAGTCACCTCCACGACACCGTCCACCAACTCACGTAAGAGCTCAGCTATTCATGTCTGTCTGTGATCTAAGTTACACGCCTTTTCTTTGTCTACGACTGACTCGACCAATCCTCCCCTGCAGCACCCACCCCAGCTCCCAGGCAGAGCTCTCCCTCCAAGTCCTCAGCCTCCCATGTCAGTGACCCCCCCACCGACGCCACAGACCCCCACACAGATGACTCATTTGGGGAAGCAGAGGGCAGCCCAAGTCGCAGTGGAGAGGAAGATGCTGTAAGTGTGTGTAGTTGTGTGTGTGTGCTGGATAAGTCAAGTGTGTGTGTGCCTTTAATAACTCACTCCTTATGCTGCTATAACCTGCGCAGCGTGTTGAGATCTGCTGATAAATAGCCTTTGTAGCGGTGTTGGCGGGCCAGGTAATCACTCTGGCTGATTAGGGGGCCGATGCTGTTGTGTCCCGTAGTGTGTGCGCGTGTGTGTGAGGGAGTTTGTGTCAGTGCATGTGTGAATGTGCACATGGAGTGTGTGTATCTGTGTGAGCAGGAGCGTACCTGCATAAGTATGTGGTTCAGTGTGTGTGTGTCTGGTCAACACAGCGTTAAATTAGCTGGTGGAATTGTCAGAGACATCATTAAGCTGTTATTAATACCAGCCAGGTAGCATCCATACATCACCACTTCTATATGGACAGACTCATCTGTGGTGAGATAGAGGAGAAATAACGTGCCCAATTCTTCTTCCAGGGGCAATTAATATTTATTTTAACCAGCAGCACCTCCACCCGAGAGAGGAAGTGGGAGAAATTAAGGAAAGATGAGAAGATAAAGAGATTTTTAGGGAGGGCGGAGAAACTCCCTTTGCCTTTGACCAAAGTCCTTGCAGAAGGAGTGACCTTCCAAGAAACAAGACTTCTGTAGTTCTTTCCTGCTATTTTTCTTTCTGTCTCCCTCTCTCTTTTTTGTGTTTCTTTCAAGCTCGCCTCTTTCTTCTCTTTTGCTCTCCACTCTCCAGGCGTGAAACATTAGTTTTATGCCTCCAATCCAGCTATTATTGAAAAAAAAATAGAGGACTTTCACACTGCTGAAAATGTCACCAGGCCTGAATAACACCCAGACACTTTACACAACCCAGAGAAATGTGCATTGGTGGCGGCACCCAATGAGTGAGTGCGGTGAAAAAGGTTAGAAAGAAAGACGGGGAAGACGGAGCAAAGGCAGAAAAACAACCTCCCACTCTCTGCGGGGCGAGGTGTGAAAAGCGGAAGTGTTTTTGGGAGAAAAAAAAAGCACTGGATCAATAGAACAAAGGCTTTCATAATAGAGAGAGAACTGTAAATGAGTGCTTGCATGTATGTTTGTGTGGATTTGCAAGAGACTGAGTGGGCTGTGGGTTCTTTCTCCAAGTGTCCTTATTTCTCCTCTGAGTATTGACACCTTTTCTCTTTTGCTTCCTGTTTACGTCTGCTCTTTTAGTCTTTACCGATCCTGTAATCCTTCTGTCATATTTATTCTTCTCTGTCTACTTTCCCTCCCCCTTACTTCCTTCTCTTACACCCCTTCATCGACTTTTCTTCCCATACCTTTCTCTTTCTTCCTCCCCTTCTTCCCATCTTTAGGCGTGTGGTTCTGGGTCGCCCTGCCCCAGTGAGACAGCAGAGCCCAGCCCAGACCAGGCCAGTCCAGAGGCTGGGAGCTAGATAGCAGCAGGGCAGGGTAGGTATCAATACCTCTCCTGTCCCCTAACACCTCCTTCTTCACCTCCCTGCCCTCAACTGTTCTCCTGGTTGACTGTTGTGCCACCAGCTTACATTAATCACACTGATCTCTCAGGTTCTTCATCTTTTTTTTATATTTTCCCTCTTCTGTTGCGTCTTTGGTCTCATTTTCAACGTTTCACCTGAACTTGCTGTCACGCATGCTCATGGGAAGGCATGTGTTTGAGTTTGAGTGTCATGTGTGTGGTCATGGATGGATTACTGAATGGGCCTATCAGACACAGGCCCCAGGGCCCAGAGTGTCAGGGGGGACCTCCGGCCTTCACCTGCAAAATGTCACTCAAATTAACAAGTACTGACCAGGAAGACACTCAAAATGAGAACAAAGAGACACAGAAAGACCACAAGGAGATTCAAAGGAACTGCCAAGAGACACAAAATAACTACAGAATGAGCAAAACAAACACAAAACAATCAAAAAAGACAAGAAATTGCCGCCACGAGACACAAGACAACCACAAGGATGACTGCGTAAACACAGGCAAAACAACCACAAAGAGACACAAAGTGTCTTCAAAGAGACACAAAATGACCAAATAAGACAAATTACCTCAAAAAGACACAAACTGCAAGGAGACACAAATTTACTTTAAGAGGACGCAAAATTATTTCAAAGAAACTTTAAAAAACAGAACACAACCACAAGAAGACAAAAAATTTACCACCAAGAGACATAAAAAATACTTAAGAAACACACAAGTTACCTCAAAGAGGCACAAAACAACCACAAGAAGACACAACATTACTCTAGAGGGATGCAAAATTACCTCAGAGACATAAAATAACTACAAAAAGACAGGACACAACCACAAAAAGACAAAAAATGACCACAAAGAGACACGAAATGACCAAAAAAGACACAAATTACCTCAAAGAGACACAAAACAACCACCAGGAGACACAAAACGACTACTAAAAGAAAACAATCACAAGAAGACACAAAATGTCCAAGGAAGATGCGAATTACCTCAAGGAGACACAATACAACCACTGAGACACAAAATCACTTCAAGGGTATGCACAGTTACTTCAAAGAGACATAAAATGACTACAAAAGACAGAACACAACCACAAGAAGATAAAAAATGACCACAAAGAGACTGAAAACAACCACAGGGAGACACAAAATGATTTCAGAGACACAAAACGACAATTATGAAAACAATCACAAGGAGAGACAAAATGTCCAAAAAAGACAGAAATTACCTCAGAGAGACAAAAAATAACCACAAGGAGATACAAACAACAGAAAACAATGACGGGGAGACACAAAATGTGCAAAAGAGAAACAAATGACCTCAAAGAGACACAAAATAACCACAAGGAGACACAAAATTACTTGGAAGAGATACAAAACAACAACAGAAAGATAGAACACAGCCAAAAGAAGACAAAAAACGTCCATTAAGAGACACAAAACAACCACGAGGAGACATAGAATGTCCAAAAAAGACACAAATTACCTCAAAGAGACACAAAATAACTACAAGGAGACACAAAATTACTTGGAAGAGATACAGAACGACAACAAAAAGACACAACACAACCAAAACAAGACAAAAAAAATGACCACAAAGAGACACAAAATGACTTCAAAGAGACACAAAGGTGCTTAACAACTACAAAGTAATGCAAAACCAGCACAAAGTCAGTATGTCTTGCTCCTGTGTGGGAGAGGTGGTGGGGCCTTTTGCATATCTCTGCCCAGGGGCCCACTGTCTCATAATCCGCCCATATGTGTGAGTGTGCATGTGTGCGTATTTGCTTGCGTTTCACTTTGTGCGTTGTTGCAGCCTGGCCTGGAGTTGTGTAAGTATCTCTTGTGATGTGGCATCACGTGTGTGTGTTTTTAAAACAATAGGTGACATGTTCATCACGCATGATCACTTTGGCCATAGTGCTCTGTGCCCTCATTGTGTCCTGTCTTTGTGACGTGAACTTAAATCATGCCCAGTTCCCTAAATAGCACACATCTCACTTGGAGAGCCAATAGCGTGTGACAGCCAATCAGAAACTGTGCACTTCAGTGAACAGGACGTCATCTGGGATTTGCCAATGTTGTGCGCAATATGCTGATCTCGGGTGTTTAGCTTAATATAAAAATGATGTGTGCTGTCATTTTTATGCATTATGTATGTTACATGATGAAATGTAACTCATAATATGTGCATTATTGTAAGAGGATCAAACTGAGGAAGACAAGCAGCGACTATCAGGACTCAGGGAAGTGATGATGGGTGTGTTTTATACTTTCTGCACATCATCCTGCAGGAAAACTTTCACACAACTTGCACAGGCTGGAAATTTGTTTTAAAGATGTGTCAACATGCAGTTTGCAGGGAGACAGAGGGGCGGGCACACAAACACACACACTAAAGAAGAGAGACATTTTGATCCCTGCCTCCCTACCCGGTGTCCTCACCCACACAACTCCCGAGTGTGGCTCCTTAATGATAGCTGCTGGCACTCACATAGGGAAAAATGTAATGGTTTTGTTTTCATCAGCTAATACTGGGGTGCCAAGATTAATGACTGCCCTGGCATAATTGGCATTAATTAAAACCCAAGAAGCCTTCTAGTCCTTCCCCACTCCAGGAGAGGAGGAGGGATGGCTGAGCAGCCTCTCTCCCCTGTTGGCCACCGTCCTCATATTGAGACAGTCTGAAAGCTGCAGGGCAGCAGGTGGATGTGGGCCTTAAGTGGGAGGACGGATTGTAGAGTACCGAGTGGTGAGTCTGGCTGCACACTGACTGTTATGGCCAGAAGCACCGAGTTTTTCCTCTGTAGTAGGTGGACTGCTTTGGTCCTGGTCCAATGACGCTGCTCCCATATGGTGTTTACTTGCTCAATCACATCGACTTTAGACAACTCCCCAAACACCCCCCCACACACACACATACACACCTGTGCAATAGGCCCAGTTATTCCCCAGATGAGCACACCTGTGATCGATACTGTCACCACCTGTGCTCACATCGGAGCCAAAAATGTGTGTTTGAGAGCGAGTGTTTGCTGCTGGCCATGACCGCCTGTCTTGTCCTCCCCCTCCCACTGTGTGGTTCAGACAGACATGTGTTCAGGCTAGTGGGAGTGTAAGTGTTTTTTTCTGGGGTGATCTCATCATGTCCAGCGAACGCTCCCGAGTCTCAGCAGTGAAATGGCCTGCTTCCACGGTTCACTGAGCAATCTCACATTGCTCCCCCGGCCCAGGGCCTACTACTCTCACACACACACATGCGCGCACATTAAATGTCCACATGTGTACCAGCCAGGCCAGATATTTTGGCCTTCAGGCTGGTGCTGGGCCAGCACATCGCTCATACCTCCACCCAGTTCCTCCCCTCCCTCTCTCAGGGTTTATGGAGCTGAAGCGGCCCCGCTTGGCAGCACTGGTTAGATGATGCGGGATGACACTGCCGGGCTGTGGCTCTGGTGCAGGGGCTGAGCAGTGTGTGCTTGCTGTCACTGCTTGTCTCAGCCTCTTTGTCACCTCTCTCAGGGCTGCTGGCAGCTACTTTCTGCTGACTGTCTGGCCTTGGCCGGCCCCACAGTTACAGCTTTGTATCCCAGAGCCCAGAGCCTCGGCTAAAGCATCTCTCCCAACTTTAACCCTACTTTTATGTGCAGATGAAAGCTGATGCAGATTACGCAACAGGTCAGGTTTTGGTGTGATTTTCAGCGTGTCTCTCTTGTTTTTTTTTTCCCACAGTGGCTACTCTATTCCATGAAAAAGCTGTACTCAGATACAACATGAATAAGATCTTACTGTATTTATGAAAATTTGAACACAGAATTGAATTTATCATGTGTGTTTTGGTCACACAACCAATGGACAGCTATTAATGTCACAAACATTAACTTTAACAGGGCTGCAGCCAGCCATTATTTACAGTATTGATAAACCTGCCACCTATTTCCTCAGTTAATCAAATGTTTTGTCCAAAATTGTGAGAAATGCCCAGAGCCCAAGATGGCATATTGAAATTCCTTGTTTTGTCAAACTGGCAGTCCAAAACCTGAGGATGTTTAATGTACTATTATATATTCGAGAATCTATAACCAGGAAAATGTTTGGTGTTTTTTAGCAAAATATCACCAATGACGTGCAACAAATGTGTGAAAAGAGCGTTTATTTAAAGATATGCTACGCAGGATAACAATGTATAGAATCATTCATTCATTCATTTTCCGTAACCACTTATCCTGTTGGGCGTTGCGAGTGGTCTGGAGCCTATCCCAGCTGACACTGGGCGAGAGGCGAGGTACACCCTGGACAGGTCACTACATTGGTCAGGTCACACTCACATTCACACCTACGGCCAATTTAGAGTCACCAATTAACCTGCATGTCTTTGAACTGTGGGAGGAAGCTGGAGTAGACAACCCAAGCTGACACAGGAGAATATGCAAACTCCACACAGAAGGGCTCCCCCTCCCTGGAGTTCAAACCCCCGACCCTGGGTTTGGACCAGGAACCCTCTTGCTGTGAGGCAACAATGCTAACCACTGCACCACCTCGCCGCCCAGTAGTAATCCCTCTTAGTCATCACTTACAAAGTGTGTGGCAGTGTGTCTTTCTGCAGAGACTCCCACCACCTACTGTATGTTTTGTTATTGCCTTCTTATTTTCTGCGTCCAGGGCGTGTACCCCCACAGCACTCAGGTGAGGTTGAGGCTTTATTAAAAGGTAGCAACCAGGTGCCAGGCTACAAGCAGCAGGCATCCAAGAGACACAGCAGAGAGGAAAACACCAAAAGAGAGTGAATCTGGCATTGACTTGGCTGGCGAGTGAGTTCACAAACAGTAACCAGCAGTCCTGCATAGTATACCTTTAAGAAGTAACTACTCAGGAAGACGGACACTTTCCAGAAATTGTATTTTGTTTTCCTCCAGAGCCTCACCTGTTCCTCTTGACTCTACATTAAGGAAGCGGAGTCTTACAGCTCAAGATAACCATCAGGGTTTTGCCCAAGTTAGACGTTTTCACGTAAATGTGTCTTTGCTTCTCTTAATGCTGTCTGATTGAAGTGAAGGGCAGCACACAGTGGCAGCAGAAACAGTGGTATATGATGAGATTCGCAAAACCGTAACGTCAATCACTGTGAGGCTTGAGATGATGTCGCACATCAGCAGAACCTCCCGTCACTCCAGTCTGCTTACATCCTCAGTTTTCATCCGATCCTATGAACGTTAGGTACCAGATCCACGTGTGGCAGCTACGAGTAGACCCCAAAACTCTCTGCACAGAGTGAGAGACGTCTTCCAGAATATAATAGGCCAGCCAGTAGTCTCCAATCAAGTTGTCTGCATGGCAGATTGAGTGGCTGGCTGTAATTATGTGTACGATAATAACGGGCCCATTGTGAGTGACTGCAGCAGGCTTGGTGCTCTGACTGCAGGGTGTTCCATCATCCGCTGTTGTCTTCCGGCTCAGTTGGGGAGAAATACAGACATGATGACTCATAACTGGTCTTTCAAGGCGCTAGTTTATACCTCTGATTCATACTGGTCCTGGAGGGAGCCTGCAGTGGGAGAGAATATGCATGTGCGTGCACAATGACACACTCAGAGACAATAACTCACACACACACATAAAAAGCCTTTGAGAGTGAGGGGTGAATTTTTCAGTGAGAGCTCTGAATGAGCCGAGAGAAGTGACGTCTCCTCCAAAACGGTGCGCTACTGCCACCTGGTGGACATGGTAGGTACAGGGACTGGCAAAGCTTTGCAGGTCTGCATCTGACTTGTCGGGGCTTGTAGGTGATACTTGCAGTTCAGCTGGTTGAGAGAATGAATCAGGATTATGAACTTGGGTCCTCCCTTTTAATTATGTAACATTCAGATGGACTGTTGAGGCCAAACATTACAAATCCAGCCTGGTTTATATGTCGAGAGAAAAATAGAAGCTGTTTGAAATTGCTGATGTTTTTCTCTCTCATGCACAGAAGGGGAAGGACCCTCTCTACGCCCAGATCAACAAAGGGAAGAAATAAAGAGACACACAGGAAGACAGACCTGACCAGCACTGAGAGAACAGGAGGAGAACCCTCACCTTGTGTGTGTGTGTGTGTGTGTGTGTGTGTGTGTGTGTGTGTGTGTGTCTGGCACATTTCCCTGCCAAGCCCTTCTTCTTCTTGTTCTCCTCCTCCGGCTAACAACCTCCCAGGAGGAGTCTCCACGCTCCCTCTGTCCTCCTCCTCCTCCTGTGCTCCACCTCCTCCTTCTCTCTGCAGCCTCCTCTCCTCCTGAGAGGAGAGAGCCCTCTCGGTCATTCACTCCAGGCAGGAGGGATATCAATCACTGAGACGGATCCAGTTCTCCCTCCACTGCGCTGTCTTCTCCTCTCCTCTCTCCTCCCTGTGGCGACTCACACCCCAGCCTTACAGAACATAACCTGCTCCTTCCCTCTCTCCCTCTTTCCTTCCCTCCCTCCCTCCCTCCCTCCTCCTCCTCCTCCCTGTCTTCGCTCTCACACTCCTCCCTCTGCCTCCTGTGTCTGGCCAGAGACTGTGCTGCCAAGGAGGGACTGAATCAAGCAGTGCCTCCCTGTCTCCGACACACACCCACGCAAACACGCACGCTCATCGGGATTAGAATGATCATCTTTCGTTTTTAACTGACAGAATCTGCATCTGTAGCGAGGAGATCCCACAGGAGGAGCTTAGACTCTAACGAGCCTATCATGGACGGCCCGTTACTGGGATCACTGCTTCTGATTGGTTGGTTGGTTCGGGCGTTGTCTCCCCATTCTTGTGAGTGTCTGCTGGATCACTATGCAGAAACAGACTCTCTGGGAGCTACTCACACACCAACTACACGCATACTGCGCACACAGCAATCAGCCTACATGCACTCACCACACAAACACACACACGCACACACGCACTCATC
>JAPZEB010000021.1:27442650-27454853 GCA_029783705.1 Chaetodon striatus
GATTGTTTTGGCACTTTGAGCTCCACAAGCTGAGTGTCATCTAGTTCCACTATGTTGGAGAGAAGGCAGACATCTCTAAAGCTGATATCTCCAACACTCAGCAACTCACACCAAAACAATTAGACTGATGGATAGCACTACAGATAAGAAGAAAAATATGCATTTTTTTATTTGGGAGTGAACTGTCTCTTTAATATTGTTTAAAATTGCTCATTTTTCCAAGTGTTTGTATTATTATGTTGTTTTGTTTTTGTAAATGAATATCTTTTCTACTTTAATTTACCCTCATTATTTTGTTAGAGATCATTACAGCTGATGGAAGTGTTTATGTAACGACTCATGTCATAGTATTTAAATGCTGAGCTTTTAACATATTAGGTGTAATAATAATCTTTAATGGTGCACCAATAAACAACATGGAGCGTAATCTGAAATACACAATTGAAGAATTCAATTAGTATCATTTGTGTTGGTCATAGTTGCACCTTCTGGAGGGGAGCGTCATCCATAAACTTTATTTTCTTACATTTTTATGGAGCGGATGTCTGGCAGGTGTCACTTTTATGTGCTGCCTTTCTTCTTATGACTTTCCCCTCGAGCTGAAGAATAATAAGTGTTACAGAAAGAGAAAGTAGTGAGATGATCACCCGAGGTCATTTTCATGTAAAATATTGTTGACATCTAAGGGTGCATTTTTGTCTGGAAGGGAAAAAAACACAAAACTAATCCTCTGAGATGTGTGTGTGTGTGTGTGTGTGTAACACTGACAAAGCCTTTAGGGACAAAAACATTTTTCCTTTTATATGTTTGTTTATTGTTTTTCAATAAATACTCATTAAAGTGCAAATCATAACAGCAATATCATGCAGTGCATAACAAGAGAAATCCAAACCCCAATCAGACAGAGACAGGGAGAGACAGTTGAAACACACTGTCACATTCTTACACACACACGCGGAAACACACCCTTACACGCATTCTTTCACAATAACCAGTGTGCACACGTACACATCACACACACACGACATACACTGGGGTATTTAAGGTTACACTAATCATAAGAACCCCTCCACACATAAACAGCCTCGCTGTTGCAAATACTCACTTTGGTACAACACGTTAAAGTCTGTATTTGATTAGGCCCCCGGCATGTTTCCCAGCTCTAAACACAAATTAGAGTTTACATGACTAACATGCCACTGGTAGTTGCATACAGTTGTAATGGTACAGTACTACATCTGACAGTAAATACTGGTTATATCAGGAGTATTTAAATACAACCCATGACCTCTCCCAGATAGTGCACTTCATTGATCAGTATTTCAAAGTGTTGTCACGAGCAGCAGAATCAGGAATGGATGCATAATGAGCCAGATGTGATCCTGACGTGACCAACGCAGCCCACTATCCAGAGGACAGGTCATTTAAGACACAGCAACAGAGTGTAATATAGAGGTTTGACTGAAGAGCAGAGATCAGTGTTGACAGAACTGTGTGTGCAGTGGCACGTGTCTCGCGGCAGGAAGCACAGTTTCTCCCTGACATCAAGGTATATTCGGTCAGTGGTGTATGTGACGTCACAGACAGCGAAGGCAACCCGACACAAGACACACTAACAGAGTATACATGTAATAAAGGGTTTCAGCAGAGGAACAAAGAACCAAAAGCCTTCACAATTCTCTCATAAGGCAAAAACTACTGACTCCATTTCAAACTCGATGCAGACGATAATGACACACAAGTAGAGTACCAAACTACAACCTGTCTACGTCAAATTATTGTAGGTCCAACAAAGTACTAAGTTAACGACACTAACTAGTTGAGCACCCATAGTTAGACTGATGTGCGTAAACCTCCAACATGGCCAATTCTCCCCATTATTCTGAAATATTATCCTTTTACTCTATTTTATACTAACTATATAAAATAAAAAAATAACAACACTTAACATGAGATTTTTGCCCCTCTGCCAATCACTGGCCCTAAACCTGTGAAAATTTAAGGATGAGCCAAATGAAATTAAAATATTGAATGTATTACATATTGGCCATTTTGGGGTTTCCTGTTTGTGACATCAGTCTAAAGCAGAGTACGTACTATCGCTCCAACCTGTTTTATCTAAAACAGTAGAAAGGCAACAGTCCAATTATCTCCATCAAAACAACACTGCTTTTAAAAACCAAGAACAAACCAAGAGAAAGACAGACAGGAGGATCTGAGCAGTAGGGCTGTAGCTAGCAATTATTTTTATTGTCGATTAATCCGTACATTAGTTTCTCGATTAATCAATTAGTCGTTTGTTTGGTTGACATTGGTAAAAAATGGCGATCAGTGTTTCCAAAAGGCCAAAATGACGTCTTCAAATGTCTTGTTTTGTCCACAAACCAAAGTTATTCAGTTTACTGTCATAGAAAAGTAAATAAACCAGAAAATATTCACATTTTAGAAACTGGAATCAGTACATTTTGACTTTTTTTTCTCCAAAAATGTACTCAAACTATTGATCAGATTATCAAATTAATTGGCGATTAATTTAATAGTGACGACTAATCGCTTAATTGTAGCTAGACTGCAGCACCAGCTTTCACTTTTCACTTTCACACTGATTTAAAAAAAATATTGCATGACAACAGCGATACATAACTCATCTATGGTATGATCTGACGGGACAACGCCCAACATTTATAAAAGTAACAACATGGTGTCTTCCATTGACACATAGCACGAGGAAAAAACAGATACAGTAAGGTTTGTGTATCAACACTAAGAGTGTGAGGCAATGAAACAGTAAATCCGCAGACTGAACAGACGATGACGAAATACAGACAACAGCTCCAAAACATCATGTCCCTTTGTCACTTTCTACCAACTGCACCTATCCCACAAACCGCTGCAGAGATCCTCCGAACAAAGTCAGTAAGAAAAACATGACAATCATGTGACACACTCTACCCATCTCCACTACACACACTGGCTCATACACACACTCTCCATAAACACGTGCACAGAGTTACTGTGTTGCATTCTTTAAGGCAACTGGAGAAAGGTTTCTGTGGCTTATACTGTTCTGCAGCAGATACACACCATCTCGCATGGATTTGTCATCTTCCTCTTATTGATACTCATCATCACCTCGTTATCTAGTCACATACACAGAGTCAGGGCTAATGAAGTTTAATTCTGCTAATATGATTTGTAGCAATTTTGAAAATTGATCAACTATTGAGGCAATTTATCAAGTGAATATTAACATTTGCTCTGAGAGAGAGTCTAATTCAAGACCTCAGATTTGGCTCTAGTATCTGATGCATTTCTCTCATTTAAAAGGTTTAAAGGAACAGTGTGTAAGATTTAGGGGGATTTAGTGTCATCTAGTGGTGAGAATTAAAGATTGCAACCAGCTGAAACTCATCCCAGTTAAAATTTCTTCAGTGTTCATTGTTCAGAGGTCTCAAGTCAGTGTTTCAACGCATGTCAGAGACAGGCTGTTGCATCTGCTAATGTGGATTCACCTTTTACCTGTGATAACTTAAGATCCAGATGTTCAGGGAGGCTTTACCGGGAGCTGAATTATATGCAGAGGTCTCTTCCTCTCCAAATTAAATCCAGTAGAAACACTACACAAAGCAGTTTCACGTTACAAAACAATGTTTCTCGTATGCTGTTTGGCACGTTGCAGACGGGCTGCCTGCCCACTACATGCTAATGTCTGATAAACTGCGCTCATCTGATTACTGATTCAGATGTACAGGAGGTTTTTACCAAGAGCCCAATTATCTGCCGTGGTCTCCTTCTCTCCAGAACAAATGGACCCGGTTAAACAAGTTAAAACACTAAATAAAGCCGTTTCATTATAAAGATATTAAGAGTGTTTCTCCGACACTGTTTTGAATGTCGAAGACTGACCACTAGCCTAGCACCTGCTAATTTTTTTGTCTGATAACTAAAACTCCAAACGTTAAGGTTTTTACTGGGAGCTGAATTAACCCCAGAGGTCTCTTCCTCTCCAAAACAAACGGACCTTGTTATTTAAACCAGTTAAAACACTAAATAATGCAGTTTTACATTCACAAAAATGTGTTTTTCTTACACTGCTAACCGTGGAGGGGCTGCTAACTATGGTGGCCGATGCGAATGGCCCAATCTAGAGCTAGTGTTTGGTTTGTCCGTTCTGGGCTGTTGTAGAAACATGGCGACCTCCGCAGACGTGGACCTGCTCCCTATGTAGATATAAACAGCTCATTTTAAGGTAACAAAAACACAACAGGTCTTATTTTCAGGGGATTATACACTAAGAAAACATACTTATTATATTCCATTTCTGTCAATATATATATTCCCCTAAATCCTACACACTGGACCTTTAAGGCAAAAAAAAAGAAAGAATGAAAACAGTTAATAATTGTCTCCCTAAAAATTGCTACACTCTTCATTACAAACAGCATATGGCGTCTGTCTTTTTCAGCTTACAGCGTGTGTGACTGCCTGCCATGTCTGTCCTCCTGATACCACCGGCCTGCTTGCGTTTTTTAAATTACATTCTGCGTACGCATGGGTGAGCAGCATATTAGCAGTTGCTCAACTTGTCATTTGTTAAGGACTAAACTGAAGTCTAGAGTCTGTGTGTGTGTGTGTGTGTTGTTGCATATTTATGACAGTTATTGAATGTATAAAATGATGGCTGTACGAGGAGAGAAACGGCGGATGTATGGTATGCACGGCATCTTTGAAAAACACAGAGACGGTCCATTTATGCGCAAGAAAAGTCAGGTATTATGGTGGCTGTGAAAACTCATGTTAGATGGTGTGTATCTGTGCTTCATCACTAAATGCAGGACACAGTCGGTACCATGCAGAGAATTATCGCCCAACTATCCTGCTGCCTCTCTAGGTTCATTAATCTTCTACAATCTATTCAAAATCAGGATAAAACTCTACGTTGATGCAGTGCTTAAATAATAGAACTACAGTGCCTAAAAAACAATCTCTGAAAAATAAATATGGATCTGATATCTAAATAATAATCATCTTTCTTTATGGAGTATAAAGTCTGTTATTTGGTATACCCTTGCCAACCCTTTCAGCTACGCAATATGATTGTAATATAAATATAATATACATGGATAACAAAAGTTTCTTTACAAACCATAGAATATAAAACCTGAAAATAAATCTTACATGGGCTAACGTTCCCTCAGACACAGATTTAACGTTAATTTTAACAACGTTTTATCAAAAAGAAGCAAAACTGACCTCTGATCAGTGTCTGGGGAAAACTCAGCAGGCTTTCCCGCCATTTAGTGTTATGGTGGGTGATGACGTTTCAGCAGTTGATATAGATTGAGGGTATTTGTGGGAAGAGTGACAGTGGACTTGACCTTTGCTGACTCCGATACAAGTGCAAACTGTGACCTATGGCCTCTTGATTTGATGGCCTCGACTATGTCACAGAGTCCAGTCCCAGGATCAGTTATTATAAGCTGTGGCTGGATGTTTAAACTCCGAGACTCTGATCCAAGGACTGTGTCAAAATACGAAAAAAAAAAAAGAAGCTATTAATCTGCCTCTCTGAGAAAGGATTCCTCTCTGTGTCTCCTTAATCTGAAGTGACAGGCATTGCTTTTTACACTTCCATTCACCCTTCCAGGCCAATACAACTGGAACGGAGATGGAGAGGAGACAGAGAGAGGAAGTCACTCCTAACATCTACACTCCCTACGTCCCGGATCAGCAATTGGCTTTAAAAACCCCACTGACATCGAGGTTACAGCGAGGTTAGGAGTCGATGCGTCTCAGCGTGCCAGCGTGGTGATGAGACTGGCACACATTTCAAAGAAGTCCATGGTGTGTGATCCCTGACGGGGGGTGAGTAGAGGGGAGCTACCGGACAGGGACCCCGGGAGAGAGGAGCTGAGCTGGGGCAGATCAATCGCTGGGCTTGCTGAGTCGATGCTCAGTCTGGGTCTGTGAAGTCCAGCTGTGGAACCCGACCTCTGAGGAGTGGACGAGCCCGATTTAAAGCCAACCGCCTCGATGATGTCATCTGGGGGTCACATGAGCAGAGGATAGTAGCATCAGCATGTAACAGAGGAGTAGTTGATAATGTTAATGCTTTATATAGACATGTGGTCTAATTATTGTATAAGAATTGTGCCGTCACCAAAATAAATTTGAATTATGTGTTTTATTTGTGAGCTTGTCTTTTGTCTTATGCACTTACAAATTCATCTACTGAATTAACCACAGATTCCAACAAGTTACAGTTATGTTAAAGCTGGGGAAAAGCCAGGGAAAGCTCTTTTTACTTCACAGTATACCGGACTTGTGTCTGTGGCAACTTTCTCACACTGGTGCACCAGAAGTTATGCATTTTTCGTCAATCAGCCAGAGCTGAGGGGGGGCAGGAAGCAGGGAGAGAGTGTAGCAACAGAGCAATAGCTAGGAGTATGGGGGAAATCCCGAGAAGCGTCCAAGTAAGGTTTCTGGAGTGGATGCTCCAGATAAAATAGAAACCTGCCATTTAAAGGAAGGATTAAAGCAAAAAAAGACTTGAAGAGAGTCATAAGTGCTATATCGTTGGCAACTGACTGGTGCAGAGTCGCACCAGTACAGAGTTGTTGAGGTCACATGTGTGTCGTTAGAGTGAGATGGGACCAGGTGTGAATGGGTGTGAAGTCTTCTGGGAAGAGCTCCTAAGACTGCATTGTAGGTGGGTGATAAGTGGGGTCGTAGGCCACCTCCTCTGTTTAATGATGTTCGACCATCAGACCCACACAGAGTTTAAAGCCTGCGACTCCACACCAGTCCGATAGAGCTGAGGAAGCCTCTTGGATGAGATGCGAAACATCAGAAAAACTCAAGGAAGTCCTCTTGCCTACGATATAGCACTTATGTTACCATGACCTGGATGACTGAGAGTCTTCACCGACTTAAAGAGAGTGCTCCTGGGCGTGGGGAGGATGTGGCGCACTTCGCTGCAGGCATATGTTATAAGCATGCATCAACAGTGTTTGTGTAACTACTCTCACTGCCAGAGGGTGGAGACAAAAGTTCCACGCTTCAGCTTTAATATAAATGAAAGTAAATTAGGTCTTAAACGCAGGAAATAATAAAGAAGAAAAGGAAAAAAAAGGTCATGGGTGCCACCTGTACTCCTGATTATTGACATTATATAACTTCAAATCTGTGTGAAAAAGCCAAACAGTCTTGCGTATAGAAAGCACACGGTCATGTGCAGTGTATGTTCATTTTGAAATATATTTAAATCAATGTCAAATCTGAAAATGTGAGTAAAGACGCAACTAAACATACATGAAAGGTATGAAGTGACAGATGCACTTGCATTTCAAAGAGGGGACCTGTACAGGCTGAACTGCAGGTGCAAATTTATGCTAGGACAAGTGCCAAAAGTGCACTCTGCTGCCTGATTTGCATCAACACCACCTCGGCTGTTCCAACTCCATCAACTCATCCACAGCAGATTTTAGAGCCATGAAATAGGGGCAGACGACTGATTTGCAGAGTACCAGCACTGCTAAGGCATTTGTACGATAACCCGCACTATGGTGGAGCCTTATACGATGTAAACTAAAACAGTTTGGGAAGGAAAAAGATGTATGAGGCAAACTTTTGTCTGACACTAACCATCGATGCTCTTGAAGTCGAGGAGGTAGGATCTGTTGTCCACTTGATACAGCTGCAGGCTCATTTTCACCAGGTTTCCAGTCACTGGATTCTTCCTCCGCACTCGCAGATGGTACGGGTTCACCACCTACAAAACAGAATAACAGACCATCTTGTTCGTACATAGACCTCTGTATGTACTGTATTTATATGTGTAAGACATGTCCTATTACCTTCCAGTCAAAGCTGAGTTGTCTCATGGCCCTGTACACTTCAGCCATGATGTCATAGGGTCTGCTCTGACTCCTGATACCGAGGTGCCACTTGGCCTTCTTCACTGCCAGCGGTTTGGGCCGAGTGGTGTTGAGAGCATCCAGAGGACATCGAGACTTGGGGCTATCAGCCAGGAGCGGAGGCATCCTCTCTGGGTGGGGTTTGACCCCGGGGGGCAGCGGCATGCCCTCTTCTATGAAGGAGCCCTGGGGAGGACTGGAGGCCAAGTAGAACTCGCTGGCCTGGGTCATGATGCGCCGGTTGTCTATTATAAGGTGATAAGCTACGGCTAGCTGATCCTGCATGGACAGAGGGAGGATGGAGAGTCAGCTGAAGCAAAGGACAGACCTTCAGATTACTGAAACTTACATCGTGAGTCTTGTGTACCTGTGGATCCCCGCTGTAAAGGCTGGACACAACCTCGGACTCGGTGCATTCAAACTTGTCACACACTTCCCTGACGGCCTCTTCATCCAGGACTGTAGCATCATACGAGGGGTCCTCAGGGAACAGGTAACCCGGAAGGTCCTGCTTAAACCACTCATGTTCCCTGGCAAAGGAGAGGATAATCAATCAAAATGATCACTCCTAACTACAAAGCCAAACCTAATGGTGATTTAGTTTGGTGATTAACGCCAAAAAGAACAGAGTAGTGTGAGCACCTGATGTCTTTGATGGTGGCTCTCTTCAGAGGGTCCACCTGCAGCATGAGCATGAGCAGCGAGGCCACAGAGCGAGTCAGGTACTCGGGGATGTAGAAAACGCCTCCTCTGATCTTCTTGAACAGCGTGGGGACGTGCTCATCGTCAAAGGGCAGAGTGCCGCACAGCAGGGCGTAAAGGATCACCCCGCAGCTCCAGATGTCCACCTCTGGGCCTGCATAGAGTCTGACGGCATGTAACAAATAAAAAAATGAATACATATTGTGTCACTCCTGTAGGTCCACTGGAAAAGCAGGTAACACTTTCATAACTTTTGAGTGCTATTACATAACTTTATTATATAAATACTAGGGGTGTATGGTCTGGTTATGGTGTTACTATTTTGCAATGAGCTAGGTTAGCGTAGCATGCTATCAAGTGTGTCTCACTGGACTTGAATGTTTAGATTTGGGGATGAAAACGTGTTGCCTGTTACGCTGTTTGGGCTGCTTTCTTGAGCACTGTGGCACTGAGAACATTAAGCTTCATACAATTTAAACTGTATTTTTCATTTTCAAAATGTAATAAGATTAGTTCAAAGAATATTTTGGGTTGTAATGTGTTGTTACACCCCTGATAAATACATATTTTGTTTAAGTGTGATAAATGCTGTGTGTGATGCGATACACCTTCCTTCCAATGGCTGCACAGTGTTTCCACTGCTTTACAGGTGCCAGTGATGCTCCAAGAAATGCAGCAATGCCCCAACAAAGGCAGTGAAGAAGAAAATTTCAGGCGAGTAATACACAATGTAAAATTGACTTTGCAACTGTTTATGAGGAAGTACATGCATTTTAACATATTTGTTAAGCCATACGCATACACACAGTGCATTTGGGTGAGCATACAAACAAGTTTTGTTTGCTTACAAGAGAACACCACAGGGTGCCTAAAGGTTTTCTATCAGGTTGGGTTTCAGGCAGTGTTTAAGGCTACATTCACACTAATATGCTTTTGTTTTACTACTCTGGCGTTTTGGTACTCCTAAAACAGAGACCTTTGAAAATGCTGCTGACCCTATTTTAGTTGTAAAACTCCAGTTGCCTTTAAATCTGGAGACACGGAGACTATTGAAAACGATGACACACAGTGACCATGTTCATTATGGCTAGGTCTACATACCTTTTGTGATTTCATCCTTCTTGTGTGGTTACTTCTTTCCTATTGTCATGTGTGTTACTATGGATGGAGATGGCACTGAAACGCTCGTGTTTATGGAGACTGTTTACGTTTTAAAATGCTGTTTTAGTCCCAAACTACTTTGTTCCTTAAGTCATATAAATAAGAGTGATTAAGTAACTGTCCTCTAGACGTGAATAATTGTGATTAACCTTATAGCCTTGATTGTACATGTGATGTGATCACACACCTTCCTGAGATGACCTCTGGAGCAGCATAGTTTGGTGAGCCACAGCTTGTCCGTAGGAACTCCCCATCTGACATCATGTTTGACAGACCTGTTGATAAATGCAAGACATCCCTCAGTCTTCACTGACAGTAACACAGTTTAACAAAACAATCCTCTATTGTTATATTATTGCTATTGATCCTGTGGTTTAATCGCACGTGGCTCGCTGCAGAGATGGTGAGAGTTGCACACTGTGGACGTCGCTGATATCTTTATCCTTATTTACCCACAGAGACTCTAAGCTCTAAACACAAAGCTCATCTAATTGGATGAGCCTCTCCCTGCCTGCCTGGGCCGAACGCTAAGCACCACACACTCTGCGATGTGCTGACCTTCCCTTTATCTTTCATCCCTGTTCCTTTAACGCTCCCTTTCACCGCTCACTGGTGTTTGCTGCTCTCAGCCAAAACACTCCTCCTGCTGCACAACCCTGACGCACCCCCACGATTCCTTCCCTATCAGATGACACTGGGCCTCAAGGCTTCCTGCCAGACATGATATGAAACCTGGCCGTTGCTAGGGGGACCTCTCTCCACCCCACACACCCTGCTGCGCACAAGGGTCTTTGTGTGTTTGTGAAAATATTACTCTTTTTCATGGTCGTATTGCATCAGACACAGTCTGCTAACCAATCAGCTAGAACAATTATGCCTCAACCGATAAGAAACTGTGCTCAGTGAGAAATGTATTTAATAATGAGGTCAACAGGTGCATGATAGTGATTTCACACTTTTCTTTACATGTATAATTGAGTATCTAATTATGCTTTGTACTATGACTCCGCAACAAATGCTGCCTCTAATCAAACTGTGTAAATTACTTGTTAATTCCACTCAGCTCTGCCACAAACTCTGCCTCTTTGTCTTTCTCATTCCCACCGTGAACATTTTCTGTTATGCTTTCTCTTTTCTTAAATTCCCTAACAATTCTCCTGCCAAACCAATCCTTCTGCCTCTCCCTCTGACTGTAACTCTCTTGTCTGGGATCTTACCGAAGTCAGCTATCTTGGCGTTCTTGCTGGCATCCAGCAGGACGTTCTCAGGTTTGAGGTCTCTGTGGACCACCATGTGCCTGTGGCAGTAGTCCACAGCTGAGATAATCTGCTGGAAAAGGCGGCGAGCTTCAGTGTCCTCCACCTGAAAGACAAAATATGAACAGACATGATTAGACTGTGGTTGTACCGAGTATTTCTATGACTGTGTGGAAGGAATGGTGGATAAGGAAGTTATGTGGTGTCTTGTTTAGAACAAATGGATCATGTTCAGGGTTGGGCTGCTGGGCTCAGGGCCCTGGTGAAGATCAAGAGGATTATTCTATTAAAAATAAAGACCCCAGTCCGCTGAGAAGGTTGTCTCTACATAGCTGTCAGTAATAGCTCAGTGTCTTAAACATGTATGTGTTCAAATCTCACAAAACTGGAACATTTCAAGGTGTGTAACGCTGACAGCTCTCAGTTAGAAAGGTGATGCAGTGATGGTGTGCAGGAACACTGTTGCCAAATAAACTTTCATGACTCATAAACTATAAATCATATCACCTGGAAATTTCCAACTGGCAGGATAAGTAAATATTTTGGTACAAAACATGTGCTCGTGATGGGATAGTTGCAGTTTCAACAATGTGCCTAAAGACAGTATTCATTATGTCTCTACATAGGGAGAATACATTCAGAAAGTTCTGAAAAAGAAAAAATACTCATACAACTTTCCTTAAAAAAAGTTATTTATAAATGAATATAAAAAAATACAAACAGTAGCATGTGACAGTGTGAAAACACCAACATCAGAGTGGACTTGGTCACCACAACAACTGCCTAGTATTCAATTAAAAGGAAAGGTCACCCTAAATCAAAATACATATTACTCCTCTTACCTTTAATGCTATTTATAAATGTAGATGGTTTTGGTGTGTGTTTCAGTGTTGGAGATATCAGCCGTAGAGATGTCTGCCTTATCTTGAATGTAACAGAACAAGATGGCACTCGGCTTGTGGTGCTCAAAGCGCCAAAAAAAAAAACCATTTGAAAACCTCAACATCTCTTTCGAGAAATCATGACCTGGTAACTCAAGATAATCCATAGACCTTGTTGTGAGCAGTTTCATGTAGGAACTATTTTCTTCGTACTCAATTACACCTGTCAACTGTATCACAGCACAGAAGGAAGCGTGCATCTACTGCTAGCTCACCCAGCACCACTG
>JAPZEB010000021.1:27457128-27468638 GCA_029783705.1 Chaetodon striatus
AGGACAATATGGAGGAACAAAGAGAGGTAGAGGCACTAATAAGTTGTGGGCTGCAACTATTATTTTTACTGTCGACTTATCTACACATTATTTTCACGATTAATCTCTTAATCTGTAAAATAAATTGTAGAAATGCTCGGCACAATTTCCCAAAGCCCAAAGTGACGTCTTTTAAGTGCTTCTTTTGTCCAACCAACAGTCAAAACCCAAAGAATCTTCATTTACAATCATAAATTTAAGAACCTCGAACCAGCACGTTTGACATTTTTTCTTTAAAAATGACTACAATTATCAACTGATTATTAAAATAGTTGGTGAGTTGTCTTTTGATCGACTAACTGCTTGATTGACTAACTTTTGCAACTCTATTGCACAGCAGACTTCAACAGATCACTACATTTTTATTGTAATGCATTCATATGTTTGCACTTCCTCCTACTCCTTTTTGGCCCCGTAAATCAAATCATTATATGTGGTTTTCGGGTTTTCATGCTTCCTTTAGTAGGCAGTTTTTATGTCTGTCTACTACTGCATGATTGTATTGTTTATTTGTTACTTACATGTTCGAAATAAACTACTACTAACTAACTACCTAGCTAACTAAGTTTTAATTGAGGAAGTTGTTGCACTGTAGGGCTGCAACTATTATTTCATTATCGACTAATCTGCCAATTTTGTTAACGACTGTCAATGAACTGTAAAAAATGCTCATGAAAATTTTTCCAAAAGCCCAAAATGACATCTTTAAAGTGCTTCTTTTATCCAACCAACAATCGCAAACCCAAAGACTCTTCGGCTGATATCATAAATGACAAAACAGCAGCAAATTCTCAAATTCAAGAAGCTCAAACCAGCAGATGTTTGACATTTTTGCTTGAAACTGACCGCCACAATCAATCGATTATTAAAGTGTTGCAGCTGTTTTGCCCAGCAGACTTCAACAGAACAGTACATTTTTACCATAATGCATTTTTAAGTGGCCCACTGTAGCCTTCATCTGCTCGCCATCTTTTTAATTGTGCAGGGTGTTGGAGCCATAAGCCTGCCTGGGGCTCTCAAGCCAAGTTGTTGTTGTTGCTGCCAACCTCTATTAACAGCTTGACTAACACAAATATGAGTTATGAAACATTAATACAAAGGGTGGATGGAGTGCTCTTTCTCCCACATAGAGATTACCCTAAAACAAACAACCATTGTCATTAGCAAAATCTGATTTAATGAAGACAATGTGAACTTAGACTGCATGTATTCGACTACTTGCTGAAATGAAATGAAAATATTTCACATTTTTATACAGATTTAAAAACGTGACGTCAGCCCTGCCTTGAGGTGGGTTCACCCCCTGCTAAGCTAACACATCCCCCCCAACTGCGCACACAAGAAACGGGGCTGTGTGAGCGTGGACTTCAGGCTCACAAGGTCACGCAGAGTGTCCGAAAACTAGCTAAGAAAACTGAAATAATATCCTGTGATAGGCCTCTAAAGCAAAACTTTACCGCTGTGACATGTCCTCTCGACTCACTTAACAAGCTAGCACAGGCTCTCAGACTGAGGCTAACACACCGGACTAGCTAAACCGTTTATAAACATTATGTCAGCTCATATCATTATGCTCACACGGTGGGTTTCGGACAGGCTGTAAGCTTCAAAGACGTCCTTTACCGAGACATGGAGCAAAACCCAACACATAAACTCCTCCTTTTATAACATAACGCGACGATAATGTGAGTATGACTGTGCATCTCCCTGTAGCTGTTGTCCTCCAGGTAATTTCACCTGCCATAGCTGATAACAGTAGCTACAGAGGGGGCTTCGGAGAAAGAATTTGACTTTGAAGCTGGCGGATTCACGGAGCACATTTACGCTTTAAATCCCTCCTGTCGCCGCCGTTAAAGCACCCCGCTACGCAAACTGCTCACTGGCCGCCGGCAAGTTCAGCACAGTCCGTCGAAGCGGGGGGAGGCACGGCGGCTACTTCAATATTACTCCAACTGAAACAACGCACACATTTCAGCTCGGCGTGACACAAAAGCGTGACTTAACTCTTCACTTTCCCGAAGGTTCCCACTCCGAGCGTGTCGCCGAGGATGTAGTGTCCGATTTTTACCCTGCCTTCGTGTTTCTGTTGTTGCCGCTCTGCCATCTTCTCCGTTACCGACGGCTGGGCTCGCTCGGTGCGGCGGGTGTGCTGCCTGCCTGCCTATGGAGCGCACGGAGGGGCGGGGCACTTGACTTCGCTCACTGCGAGGAGAGGGAAGAAGCAGCGGAGACTCGACCCCGTTAAACGGGCACTGCAAGGTTTACGGTGAATACTGGAGCAGGGAAAAAAATGTAACCGCTTTCCCGGAGGCCATATGGCATCTGACGTGTGTGTGTAACCGGGATTATCTCTCCAAGAAACCAACGACCTCTGCCATCCACCCTGTGGCTGTGCGCCTTTACAGCCTGGGCCTTCATCTGACCCGGTGTTGTGCTGAATTTTGCACCCTGGTCAATCAGCTACCCTGATAAATAATGTCACTAAATCATCCCCAAATTAAATTAAAAAAAAAAAAAAATTAATTAAATTGAATAGCCACGAGCAACACATCAAATGCAGTTATGTTTTGGGTTATACATAATGCTCTCTGGTAGCTACATATGATAAGACTCAAGGCAGTAAATATAATTTTAACAATTGTCATTTTCAAATTTTGGCCATTAAATAGTGGAAATCTGGAGTGTAAATTATGAGTGTTATATATGCTTTCTTACTGTCAATTAATGTAGTTTGTGTAAAGTGTTGATAAAAATGAATTTTAGAAAAAACATCACAAAAAAGTAATTTATAAAAAATGAATTGGTGTGTGCACTTGTGCTGTGCAGCCCTCAAAACTCTCACAACCCCTGATCTAATGTGTTCACACCAGGCGCAAATAAAACAACTCAGGCAAGTTAATTACATGTAAAGTCCCACTGGGTGGCCCAATGGACGCAAACTATGTGAAATACACGAATGAAGCCAGTAGCGTGATTTCGGGTCATATGCTTATTCGCAAGATTTGAAAAATCTGAGCTGAAGTGATCAATTCGCAGCACATTAGCCAATCAGGCTACTGTCAGAAATTCATTCATCAATTCAGTGATTTCATGTGTGTATGATGCGAGTCAATACAAAATATTTTAGTGTTCAAACTTGCGTGAGCAACAGGACACGAGACTTTGCTTTATATTTGGTGTGAACACAACGTAAGATTTTCCTTGCTTGCTTTTGTTTTTAACCACTGCACAACCCTGCTAACCACAGCGCAGCCTGGTTCGAACCCAGGGTGGGGGAGCGCCTCTGGGCAGAGTGTGCATGTTCTCCCTGTGTCAGCGTGGGTTTTCTCTGGGTACTCTGGCTTCCTCCCGCAATGCAAAGACATGCAGGTTAATCGGTGACTCTAAATTGTCCGTAGGTGTGAATAGCTGTCTGTCCCTGTGATAGTCTGGCGACCTGTCCAAGGTGTACCCTGCCTCTCGCCCAGTGTCAGCTGGGATAGACTACAACAGGATAAGCAGGTACACAAAATGAACGAATGCTCTAAAAAGGGCAGTTCAGCTGTTGAGTTTCCAAAAATGTCTCCTGGGGTAACGTTTCGCCCCAGACCCCCCTTGAGGGTTGGGTCCCCCCCAGTGTTAAATAGGTGATTACGTCCCTGGTAAGACTGTTCTAAAGAGACAGCACCCACCTTTTGCAAAATAGGGAATTAAATGTTAATGAAAGAGCAGGGCTTTACTGTTTCTGTTGTGTTTGTTTTGGTTTTGCATCCACAGTCCACAGCTGGGGCCATGGGAACCGTGAGAAGTCTTTACTATCTTTATGGGCCATCAAGCTGGTCTGTCAGATCAGTGATAGTTTCATTGTTTTCTCACAAATAAGTGCATGTCTTCTTGTGTATATCCTTCCTTCAGATATATCAAACATGTAGTGTCATATCTCTCTTATTTTGTTGGCCCCTATCTCCACAGCATCAGCCCCATGATGTTTAAAAATGAGTCAGATTTTACTTGTAAGTGTCAAAATGCTGATAATGTTTAATCTACTTTGTGTACCAGGCTGGGCTGGTGAAAAAGAGGCCGGAAAAGTAAAACTGATAGATGGATGTGCTGCCACCAAGACAGAGGTGAGTTGTTCATGTGTAACCACTAGATGGCAGTGTGAGTTTAATGTATTAGTATTCAGGTTGACTGAAGTGCTGCTGCTGCTGTCATGTGAACACAATGTTTGAGCCCTCTGAGATTGTAAAGCAGTTGTGGAGCTGGTGCAAAGAAAGACAAGGAGTATTAAACCCTGTGCCTTTGAGTACACATTTTGGATAGTGTATTCTTGGTTTCACTGACCAGAGTACTCCAATTAAAATTTATTCAGATAAATCTGTTTTTTGAAACACAAAACCCACTTAAAGAAAAAGAAAAAGTCTATCTATGTTCTTTTCCTGTTCAGCAAGTCCCCATTACACATTTCCTCAGAAAAATGAATGATGCAAATCAAACTGATTTATTGTATGGACACAGACAGAATATATGTAGACAGAGTTTTGCTATAGTATTCGCAAAATACACAAATAATATAAATGTCTTGTTAAAGATACAAAAATTTGAGTTTTATTTTTATTTTTTAAAATCATAGTTCAATAAAAATCTTTCATAGAACTGATGAAATATCAACTATTGTTAACATTTTTTGTTGTAAAATTAGAAATATTTGCTTTAAATAATTCTTGGAGTGAAAAAAGAGCAAATATTCCCACTCAAGATTCAGGTGAGGAACTTTATTGTCATGCAAGCATAACGAAATTGCAAATGTGCCATTCTCAAATTGTGCTATTTAAGAAAACTTCACATATATTTACGCACAGAATAAGGCACAAATGTAAGAAAAAAAGTCAACAATAACACTCAACTTATATAAGTACAAAATATAAGTAATATTACATGTAAAAAATATGTGTGACAGATATGCAGTGGTGTGGATTGGCATGAAGTGAATATCACACGTGCACAGTAATGGCAGACCAAGCCTTTTGTCAGGCAGAGGAGATGTCTAAATTCAGTAATGCCACAGCTTTTGGGGGAAAGGCTGTTTTCAGTCTATTTGTCCCATCTCCAATAACAACATACTCCAAAACGCTCCAAACCACCATCACTCCAGTGCGCCTGTCGTACCACGCGTAACCACCGGGGGCGCTGCGTCCCCGCTCGGCCCTCTGCCCTCCTCCTGGTCACCAGTCTGAGAAAGTTTTCCATGCAGGGATGGAGGTGATTACCCACCGCTAGCAGAAGAGGGAAGAGGGCTGAGCCTTGAAGCTGCCGGGGGAACTTGAAGAGAGCAGGGGGAGGAGGAGGAGAAGAAGGATTGATATAACAAGAGCGGCTGTCGATGCGCAGCGCAATTCTCACTCACTCCAAGTCTTTGAACCAAGACCGAGAAAGGGGAGCGGGCTTTCCATTCATTTCAAGCGCTGGCAACTTTGCTTTCTTGAGTCCGTGGCGCGGGTCCGTTCACCACTGAATACTCACATAGATATTTTTAACCTTTTCTTTTTAAACGAGGCATCAGCAGATTTGAAACTTTACGAGACCTCCGGGCTGGGGAGTGTGTTCCCTGCTGAATTGCATGACATTTCTTTTAAGGACTTGAGAGCCTGACAGACTTTCTTCACCTACCTACCGCGTGGTGTGGGATTTGGAGCTGAAACGGGGACTTCTCAAATGCAAAAGTACATGTATGAGAAAGCAATGGCCCAAGAGACAAGGAACGGAGGAACCTCGACGTTAAATAACAACAATGGTGTTGACAACAGTAAGAAGAAGCTGCTAATAGCGCTCGACATCTTCTGTCTTCTACTTGGTAAGTTTATTTAAAGTTTAGACTGTCTTTCTTATATTTTTATTTGTTTACTTTTTGGGTCAAATCAGCTGATGTGCACCGCACCAGAGTCTTTCAACTCTGGATATACACACTCTTAAAAAGCAGAAACAATAAACAGATTAAACAGTGCCCGCGCTTTCTAATGGTTGGCACTAAAAGCCTTATCGTTTTAAAAGTATTGCCTGTTATCTGTCACCACAAGACAACTTAATCTGTAACATCCCCTTATCATCCAGCTCCAACACACCACCCCATGCTGGGGAAGCGCGGCACAAAACATCACCAACATTCAACTTCTTGGCTTTTACATTGTTAGGAATAAACAGTTTAAAGTAAACAATCTTACAGTGAAACAACTCAGACACTTTGACATTGTGTTTATTGACTGACACGTGTGTGTTTCTCTCAGCTGAGGCTTCAGGATGAAGTTGTTGTCATCACATTGTGTCATATATTGATCATTTTAAAGTCCACAGAGCATCACTGGGACGTACATGCTGCTGCCGCCTGCCAACATGCCCAGGGCACAAATGTTTTGAAGTGTTGTAACCTGCCCTTTTACTGCCCTTTAAATAGCCCGTGACACCCCACCTGTGCCCTCATAACCTTGCTCATCTGACCCTAAACCCTCCAGAGGTGCCATTCCAGCTCGAGCTGTCCACGCACAGGGATGTAAAGTGGCTGAAGTTAAAAATCAAAGCGTAATTAAAGTATTGATCCGTAGCTGGGGAAAGTGTCACACAGGCCGTATCGGGGGTCTGATTTGCTCCACTTGTTTGTGAGTTTGTGTGTTGGTCCTAACTTGTTATTCCGCCTGCGTCCAGAGTCAGTGTGCAGTGTTTATGTGTGTGTTGCTTTGATAGCCGGGTTTGTTTTTGGCTGTTGTCACTGTAGCCCAGTCCTTTTAGTTCCTCGCTCCAGTGGCCCCCCTTTCTCTCCTCTTTGTTTTCAATCCCTCCGTCTCTCCTTTCTCTCTTTTAGAAAAGGATTATGGGAGTTGCGCTCAACTTCTACACATTCTCTCCCAGTACCCTGCAAATCCCTGGCCAGCTGCCCCCGATCACTCCACTTCAAATTACTTTCACTCTCCCCCTCTTTCTCTTTCTCTCTTTGGCTTTCTATCTGGCCCCTCTTTCTCCCTCTCTGTCCAGGGGACTGCGTGGAATAATTGCTTAAGCATGTGTTGTGGCAGGGGAATGCCTCTCCAATCTAACAGAGAGAGATGGAGAGGCGGGACGCGTGGCTGACCGGGCATTAGAGGAGCAGGTGGGAGCCACACCAACAGCTTTATAGGGAGAAACTGAGGCATCGACAGTTGTAACAGAATATGCAGCGTCGCCACACAGGAACAGGGTTTTATCACCCAGGATGTAACAAATGGTGCAGATTAACTCCACATTCTGTTAAGTGCTGGGTAACAGGAGCAGATCTGCCCGACAGACGCAAAGTTTTCCAGTGGGCTTATGTTGGTTTGCGTATTAAAGAACCTCAGACAGAGATAGGCCGTTTCATCTGCACACATAAAAATGTAGATGAGCTTTGAGCGCATGTGGAGTGAATTTCCTGCACGACCAACTTCCTCCGCTGGTAAAAGCTCCTCTTTGCCGTGTAAGGGGAGCACACACACACACACTCACACACACTCACACATGCATGTAAACACAACAGACACAAATGGGCTCACAGATTCTCCTTTGTCATGCTAAACACAATCTGGCTGCTCAGTGGTGATTGGTTGGCCCACTTCAGTGGTTTGGTGGGGAGGTTACACATGGGGGTTTCAGTGGGTGGGTTAAAAGAGAGAAGGAGAAAGGGGGGTTATCAGGGGGGGTCCTAAATGAGGAATGCGGGTGTGTAGAGGGCTCAGAAGAATGCTCTGTGCGCGCATCAGAAAAGGCTAGTGCACACCACACAGCTAGTTAATGCATAAATATCTCGTTACCTTTAATTAGTTTCTATCTGCCAGCTGCTGTTACACACACACATGGTGCGGTGACACCTTTCTATAGGTTGTCAGTCTGCCAGACAGTCACACACCCTCGGGCAAGGCTAATGATTCTGTTAGCATAGAGGACATCTGAGGCCATCTATAATCACACACATGTGTACAAACTAAAAAATGGTTCCCTCCTTTTGTTGCTCAGGCTAATCAAGGCTAATGATGCATAAACACAGCAGGATCTGAATGGTGATTAAAAAATGTATACACGCACACACACACACACAGACTCACCCCGCACTCAGCTGCTGAGACCAGAGTTACAGAGTACGATTTTGGCTGCCGAGCCCAAGAATCATCTGCTGATTTCACTTTGGCTCAGGTTCCACTCTTACTGAGCAGCACAGATGATTTAGCGACGCTATAAGGAGCACACACACCATACACTCACTATAAATACACAAACTCAACCGCAGACTGCGACGTTTCATTCTTCTCTTTTTCTCTGTCTCACATGCGACCCTGAACATGGCTTCACACGGTCTGACGGCCTACTATCATTAAGTTTAAAGCGAATGTTTATTGCGAAAATACTCTGCTTTCAGGAGGGCATACCTCTGAAAGTAGCCTCACCTAAACCCAGATTAAGTTTTGCACAATGCAAAGAGATTATGCATCGTGTGTTTGCTTAGTTGAAGACAGAAGAGTCTGTCTTGGGTTTAGAAGCCATTCACAGTGTGAGCTGCAGGGGCCTTTTTGCAGAGTATAAACATGAGGAGTCCACTGACTTTGACTCCTGTAGGTGGGTTTAAAAGCCCAGCTAGATATGTGGGTGTTGCTATAGTGACGAACCTTCATATGAGGCACAAGATCGCCTTTTTTCCATCGGCTTCTCACATTTCTCGTTATCCGCTCTGATCTGCGATACAGTCAGGTGTTTGGTGACGTGATTTTCCACGAGCGACAGACGTGGTGATTGTTATTAGCAGCAGAGAGGAGTGTAACCTTTTGGCCCCGGGGAATCGGCTTCATAACCGGCCCTGGAGCTTTAACCCTATATGGCTGTGGCCCAACTCCTGCCTCTCCATTAGCCGCTATAGCATTACAGCAGTCAGTCACACAGCCCCTCATTAAAGCTGGAGAGGTTTAACCTCTACCTCTCCAGGCCTCAGCCACTTCAATCCTGAGCCGCTCCACAAATATTTTCCAGAATTTCTCAAATTCTTCATCTGGCTGTAGTGCCTTGGCCAGGGAGACTCTTGATGTGACATCTGGTGCAATTTTGGGAGTGAGTGAACCAGGGGGCACGCTGTGTGTGTGTGTGTGTGTGTGTGCGTAGTGCTGCTCAGGAAAGGGTGGGAAACGGAAAGGTAGTGTCGGTCGGAGGTAGGTGTGGTTGTGAAATGAAATCCTGTCCATTTTTTTTACCTCACAACCCATTTCCATTCTTAGCAGCCCCCCCCCTCCCTCCCTTCCTTCCCTCTCTGCTCCCTCTCCACTTGAGCATGTCTTCACTCTTCTCGTGAGGCTTGGTAGCGAAATTAAATACAATACAATGTGGTTAGTGTGTGTGTGTAGAAACTTATCTGCCTGGCAACAACAACATAAGTAGTTTTTGCCAAGTGTTTCGTAGAAAACTGTAATCAAACAGCGAGTGGGAGGCCCTAGCACAAACCCAAACACGGGCTCCAATCCAAAGCTGCCGACCTTAATCTGAGGGCAAATATTCTCAGGAGTTGTGCATGAGTCTGTCTGTTCAGAGGCAGGAGCTGACTGAGAAGAGAAGTGGACTACCTACCTCGATAAAGACGTCTAAAGAGCTAAGGAGAGGTGGAATTAAGGAGGAGAAACACATGCAGATACACTCATTCCTGTGCAAAGCCTGCCATGTCAAGCATCACTAATTTGGGTGTTGTAACAGTCAACAAAATAGATTTCTACTAGCAGCCATTAAGTTGCTTTCCACAACCTCCCAGAAGGCACTTGTATCTATTGAGGACATGTATTGAATAGTTTGCATTTTCTATGTCACACTGTTGATGCTCCTTGTCAGTCCATTCTTGTGTTTGTCATGTAAGGTCAAAGGTCAGGTAGAAAAGAGAACAAGTGCCTGCAGTGCTCTCCATATGACATTTCTTATGACAAAGCTGAGGGCTCAACGGACACACACAGAGGAATATGTAACATCAGATTCAGTTCAGACAATAGTCGATACATGCTATGATATTTACAGCGTGATTACATCACTGTAAGTTTGCCTTTGTGTTATCTGTAGCCTTGGGGGGTGGCTTGTGGTGTGTGTTTGTTATGGCCACAGGACGAGGGGAGGTTGGGGCTTTTAAGAAGGTGAGGAGGGTCCTCTGGCAGAAGACCACCACTTGATTATATAATAAGATAAAGATCAGCTGATGTTCATGACAACGGTCGAGGCCACGGGGCTGCTAGTCCTTGAAGAATGTAAGGAATTTGAAGTGTGCATTTTTGTGGAGATGTATATTTTTGATGGATAGTTGCAGTGGTATTGTGGCCAGACTTGTGTATGCAACATTTCTGCCTGTCATTGTGACATGTGGCTGGTTTTCTGCTGGTGCCTGAGCTAAATGACAAACCCTTGGGGTTTGTGTCTGCGCAGGGCTGCGATTAGAGGTGTGCGGGTGTGCATGTATGTCCCGTGGGGGTTTACGAGGGGAGAGGGAGCACCCAGAGCTGTCATTACAAGGACTCTATGGCCTGAGGGGCGAAAGAGTCCATGTGTGCGTGCACTTGTGCCTGCAATGCGTGTGTGGGTAGCATGTGTGAGGCATCTGTGGCTCAGTTAGTGTGTACGTGTGTGTTTGTGTGTGTCCCATGTGGCTCCCGTGGGCAAGCCGAAGGCATCAGGTTGACTGATGTGACTGTGTCTCTTTATACTGGTATACAAACCAGACGCATTTGTCTCGGAGCTATTTCCCCCAACGTCTCCATCCTGGTAAACAATTAAATTGCACAATAAAAGACTAAACTCCGACAATAGATGATCAACAGCTTGTAGTTTACACTCTGACAACAATAGTGTGGAAAAGCTTGTGCCTCTCATATCTGTCTCTCTCCACTCTCTCATCTATGATTATATCCCTCTTCGGTAAACACCCTCAAACTGCTCATTTAGATAAAGCAGGATTACTGGGCTGCTCCCACCATAAACTCTTGTCAACAGTCATTCTTGGTTGTGTTTAAGCTCGTGTTTGAGTTTGCAGTGGGTGCTGTAATTGAATATTTTTTGGAAATGTGTGTGGGCAATGGGCTCATTCATGAATACTCATTACACCCAACTCTGAGGTTTTCTCACTCTTACACTTGTCTTTCCATGATCATATGAATTAGCAGTCACTTTATATGGTTATATTAGGGCTTGGCTATATTTCCATATTATATCAATATTATGATATGAGACAAAATGTTGTCTTAGAGCAGTGGCTCCCAACTGGTCCAGCCTTGGAATCCAGCTTTCTCCTCAGTCATTAGTTCAAGACCCACACAGTTAAATACACTGTGCCTCATGCATTCATTTGGCCATGTTGTCAACCCTTATTTATTCACTCTACAACAGGAAATGGCACTTCAAAATAAAAGCACTGCACTAAAAATTCACTTAACTTCTCAAGAAAGAGGTTTTTTAAGACGAACTTGACAAGTTTG
>JAPZEB010000021.1:27477952-27489103 GCA_029783705.1 Chaetodon striatus
ATGGTCCATCTTAGCATGCTTAGCAGCTTAGCGTGGCATGGTGCATCTGCACTGACAAGGGAAACAAAAATCGGCGCGGCATGACTTCACTCGGCACAGCTAAGAGTTCCAGTGGAAAAAGGGTACTAGCTAGCCACTTAGCACGTTAACAACACAATCCGATCTTAAAATAACAAAGGATATTTATTGTGTGCTAGTGACCAATAATGGAAACAATTACGAACTCTCAATGGCTAAGAAAAATAATCTTACCTAATATAACTTAAGCTATTTGTTTGCTCTCCTAAATTCAGTTGAATCAGGCAAAACACAGGTGACAAGGAAGGTCTAGTGACAGTGGTGCAGGACACACCAAGAGTAGGACGACTGACACTTTGAAAAGGCTCAGCACTGACTACTTGTAGACCGCCGGCTTGGTTCATTCTTGACCTCAAATTTTTTTTAAAAAGCTCAATTTTTTTAAAGAAAGCTTTCACAATTATAATTTCCTATGGTCAGAGACCACCACCACATACATTAATGCAAAAAGAAGGATAAAATTAGGAAAACAGCACATTTTTCCTATTTAGTCATATTAGTGTGGACACGGACTCGTTGACACCTGAGACAACACTTTCCTCTTCCAAGTGGGAGCAGATGTCACAGTGGATGCTAAGAAGTCTGTGAGAGCCTTGAGTGTGTCTCCACAAGAATGCATAAGAAAGTGTGTTTTGAGGTCTGTAAGAAGTTCATGCGAATGGTTACTGGTGAGTGCTGTGTTTTTCAGCACAGACCAGTAACATGATCTCCCTCTCCCCATTACTGGTGAGACAACAGCCGCGGTTCTCAGCCGCATTAGGAACATTCATGCGTAGATTTCTGACTGTGACCCAAATGTCAAAAATCCCTGTGATGTGAGCTAACCACACGAACCGCATGTGGGAACAGTTTCTGTGCAGTCTGATGTTGAATGTATATGTTGGTGTGTCAGTGTGTGGGTCTTCAGGACGCCTTTGTGTCTTGAGCTCCCTCTACTTATGAGCTACTACAGTTGTACGCACACACGCCAAACATGCTCTCATGCGAAAAATGTTCCAGAGTTGGGTGGGCTTAGTTATGTTTTTCTTGGTTTTCACACTTTTTAAAATCCCTTAAGGAAAACTTTCAAAGTCCCAGCCAGAGTTTGCACGCCTGTATTTGTACTGCTTTGATTTGGAGATATATATTTATTTTCCCTTCATCTGAATAGAATGTGGGTGTGCATTGAACTTCCAGCACGGCTTTCAGGGTCTACATTTGTTGTTAAGGTAGCCGGACAAAGCTCCTCCAGATCCTCATATTTGTAGTTAGATATTTTAGGAAATACAGTCATTTGCTTTCTTGCCAAGAATAAGATAAGACTGATAGCGCTCTTATATAAATATGTGACTACTGCGAGCAGCTGGTTAGCTTAGCTTAGCTCAGTATAAAGACTGAAAACAGAGGGAAATAGATAACCTGGCTCTGTCTGAACTCAGTTCTTCTATGAGCTGCACAGTGTTTGAAGAATTAGGTCTGGACATTGTCCAGAGTTTCCCCCTAACACATGCGCGCAACAGGAGACTGTCCATGTCAGGAGCATTCTTACCTTCTGGAAATGCGCTGTTTAGTGTAGGTGGTGTAGGTAATGTCTAGATTAGTGGTTCCCAACTGGTGGGTCATGGTCCAAAAGTGGGTTGCAGGTCCATTCTAAATAAAGCGACTCGCTAACATGTCAAGTTAACTCGACAGCATGGCCAAACGGAAGTAGGACCTTGTATATCAATATCAGGTTTGCAGCAAAATGTGTAAAAGAGGCTTAACAATACACCAAACATGGTGGCCGTCAGGCTCGTCTAGGTACAAGCTCGGTTGCTTTGTCTCTCACTACTGGTGGCATAAGTATGGCAGTTTGCTTGCTCCTTTTTCTCTTCTCTCTTTCGCTGCACTGGAACTGGGCTACCACAATATACCAAAACAATTTCCACAAACTGTGTTAAGTGGCAATAATAATGACGTATCAAGTATCTAAAGGTCATAAAATCTCCCTATAAACACCTCAAAAGGTCAGTTGTCATTTGTTTTATACATTCAAAACCAGGATTTTGTCACCAGGTAAGCTGTTTTTTTCTGTCAGCCTCTATGCAAAGCTAAGCTAACTGGGTAGCTTCAAACAAATGGAAGACATTTCAACACTCTACCTGGAATGGCACTCTCTTCCCCTGCAATCCATAGCACTAAAGTTCCCACAACGTATTGACACAGGGCTCATGGTGGTGGGTTTCTTTTGTCTCCAATAATGGACCCCTGCCCTGAGTGTCAGTGTGTATTTGCTCTGTCAGGAGAGGGGTCTCCTAATGCTAAAGAATAAACCTCAATTCTCCATAGCCTGGTGTGACACTGTCAACAGGAGCAGCAGGAGGAGGTTTGCTGAGTAAACAGTATGATTAATGTTAGCATGAGCTCACACACACCTGTGAGGGTCTGCTTTTGTGTGTTTTAATGTGATATTTTTTCCTCAGCTAACAGGTAAGTGAGGTCTGTTATATGATGCAGAATGATTCCCTGTGTTAGGTGTGTCTGTGCGTGCGTGGTTTCATACATCCATTCATGTATGTGTGTTCATGTGTGTGTGTGTGTGTGTGTGTGTGTAGCTATGCTGCCCAGCCTGGTTCTGCACCGTACCTCTATTCGTCCATACCAGCGGGGTCTCTACTGCAATGACTCCAGCCTGAGATACCCCTACAAGAAGAGCACCATCCCCTCCTCAGTGCTTACTTCTGTTGGCTTGACACTGCCCGCGGTGTCCGTAAGTCCCCCTAACGCAAAGAGCACTCGGACTAGGGGAACACTGAAGGCAGAAAGAGGGAGGGCTGCTGGTTCATGATGGTGGCTGTGAAAGTCAATGCACCTTAAAGTCAGAGATTTTAATACAAAGTGTCACTTGTATCTGAAAAAAGAAATCCATCATCCTTTAAACGGACCTTACCTGCCACCCTGAAGCTCCACCCACTTCTGCCATGGTCCCCTGGTGCCAGCGTGCTCCTTGTGCTCCCCCCTGTTCTCTCCTGTTTATGTCTGTGTCACTGACCTGGTGCTTTTATGCTTTCTTTCTTCTCTCCCTCCTCCTGTCTTTCTCTCTCTTCGCTCCCTTCTTTCCTTGTGTCTTTTGTAGCTAGCCTGCCTTTCCTGATCATTGAGACTAGCACCATAAAGCCGTACCAGCGCGGGTTTTACTGTTCGGACGAGTCCATCCGCTACCCCCGAAAAGAGGGAGACACCATTAGCGATGCCGTGCTTTGTGGTGTTGGCATTCTTATTGCCATCTTCTCTGTAAGTCGACCTTCACACCTCCCTTTGTTTTTCTGCTTTTTTAAAGTCACTTCCTTGTTAACTCTTAGACACCTTAGCCCGATAGATTACTCTCACTAACATAGACCCTGAATTAAGAAGTTTGAGTGATTTCCTATCATGCAGTGTTTTCTAAAACACTCCAGTCTTTTGCTATAAATGTGCTCTACATGTCCTACCCTTTCACCCTGTAATGTTTTCTTCGTCATACTTTATTCTTCCGTATCAACTTTGAGTCATCCAAGCCATTTATGACGGCCTGTTTTTATTACTTCACTAAGCGAGTCAGAGGTGGCGAGAGGCCCCCTAAGCGACATTTGTGTGTGGGCTGACGCACGCATGCCAGTGACCAAAGAGATTTTTTACAAGCCCCTGGTCCATTCTCATACCTCCCACTCGTATTCCTGCATCCATGCCCTCTCTGCCCTGCACATGACTTCGGGTTAATGTGTCAGTGCTCTCTCCCATGCCCGCAGTGCCTCGCTGATAGCCTGAGGCATCTTGCTAGTTAGCAACTGCATTAAGTCTTCATTCCCATGACTTGACTTCTGCTCCAGAGAGGGAATGGCTCCAGGATAGTGCCAGCAGGTTTGAGTGCGGGGTCAGGGTTAGTGGAAACATGTTATAAAGACATGTGGTGCGGTTTGTGTATGTCAATTAATGCCACGTGGTTAGTCTAGATGATCTTTACAGCCCCCAGACTCTTTGTGGCACAGCCCCCTCATAAGTTCCCAGACGTCGCTTAGCTTGGTGGGCACACACACCAACACTGTACCAGCTCAGCTCTTCTGCTTATTGGAACCAGGAGACTGTTAGTTAGTTCCCTCACATGTTCACGTGTGGGCAAAGCTGGCGTGTCTCACACAGCTGTGTTTCATTAGAGGCGTCTACTGCCATGCCGACACCATTCCTTTAACACACATGCACGCTCACTCATGCAGCCGCGCACACATGTATGCACACATAGACATGCGCTGGTAGCAGATTCCAGTTGGGCCTCTTGTTTACCCTCGCTGCGAGGGAAATCCCAACAGTCCTGCTGGTCAGACATATCCATGTCTGACAGGCCACGTTTCCACTGTGAGAAACGCAGTTAGCCATAGCGAGATAGAGTTCAATAAGCACTGACGATCCAAATAAACCCTTCAGGCACCAACTGAGTCCTCTGCTCCGATCAGGAAGACCCGCCGTATCCATGACAGGCCTGTCTGCACTTAGACACCCAGACACACAGCAATAAACCAAGACCGGGAGATAGCAAAGGGGAGGAGAGGTTTAAATGCAAATACTGACAAGCCAAATAAACTTCTCTGTCCTGTATCGGCCTCCTGTGGTTCTAATCTTAAGCTTAGATCAAAACAATTCATTGACAATAGCACACACACTCTAATACACCGCCATGTTTGTTTCTTCTGGCTGTGAGCCTGCCAGCTGACCACCCAACAAGCAGGATAGGTGTGTTTATCAGGCCTAACAATACACAAACAATACACATAAATACACAAACATTATGAATCTGTATTAGGAGGTCTTGGGAACAGTGAGCCTGCAGATGTGCACACATTTAAAGTCTTAATACTGGCTCAGAGATGGGCAGGTAAATATTTTCCTGAGAGATTGGGTGAGAAGGTAGGCCGAAGACTGAAGCCTTGTGTGGAAAGAGGAAGGAAAGGGAGATGTGGTTAGTGGTGGAGAGCAGCCGGTCCGTCAGTCAGATACCCCAGGTGGTACAGATGTGATTGACATGTCCGTGCCTGGAGGGTTGGCTTGGTGTAAGCCCCCTCAGTTTAGATGAGGTCTTTCCATGGGCCCCAACAGGACTTAAAACCTTCTGGCTGGAATGCCACAGGATCCAGGGTTAGCCCACTTGACTTAAGCCTTAAAGCAGAACATTGTCCTGATATAAATCCTCCTTGTATCAAAGTCGGGTCAGTCTGACTGAGATATTGACCCAGTCTGGATCATTTCTTTTAATGTTTTCCTTTTCCCTTGCCTTCACTGTCTCATTATCCTTCATATCCCACTGAAAAAGGCCCCATCGTATCATTACGCAGAGCATCACCACTCATTAATAATCCCACATCACATCAAAACTGCCTGAGGGAAAGGCAGGCCATGCTCATTCTTTGTGTTTGTCTTTGTGTGAATCTCATTCTGTCTCTTCTGTCTGTCCTTTCCACATCCTTTCTGCTCATTCTGGAATTGAATTAGACTACCTGCATGATACACACTCAAACATTATCATTTTTACTGCATGGTTATATGCATCTAAATCTAGTGTAAGACTGTAGGATTCAGCAGCATATTAGCAGTATGATTTGTCTTGTGTTTTATGATCAGTTTCATCTGATGATCTAAATAAAAACTATCCCTTCTTTCAGATTGTGATTGGAGAATGCTTCAGGATTCACCAACTACATGAGGGAACCAAGTCTTTTGTCGGGAATCCCTATGTCGCAGCCCTCTACAAGCAGGTCAGCTCTCGATAAGTGTGCTTTCTCATGTGTTCAGGATATTGCATACATATTGCAAGTGACTAGTCGCTAAACCCCACCCCTGTTGCTGGCGGGCTTTTAAATGGGGCTGTTGTCGGAGAGATACTAGGAAAGGAATGGTTCAAACGGTGTCTGCTCACATAAGCTGCCATTGTTAGCATGTCCAGCTAACCAGCTCACAACCTACTGTAGAAGGCCAAGGAGCTTTTCATACTACATCATTTTGTGGGTTACAGATTCAGTTGAAAAAAGCCCTGCTCACGACTAGCCCTCACTGTGTGGGAGCCGGTCCTGGATGCTACTATCAAGACCCTTTCCCACTGCACAAAAAAACCCACTAACACCCACTAACATCTGGCTTTTTATTTCATGGGAAAGGCAACAGTCAGCATTCATTTCTCAGACAAATGACTCTGCAATAGTCGCAGGTATTTATCGGCTCTAGCTCGGCTTCCATTGGCAGTGATGGAAGTACAACACCCAGGTAGATGTGCTAATGTTAGCCCCTTTGCCAGCACGATGCAATGACAGGTCACCACAAAATACAGTCTGTCTCTGTCCAAGCAGTGCTCGAACATCATTCCATATTACTCAAAACTGAGTTTGAAAAAGAAGTTGAATGAGTAACAGTAAGAGATAGAAAAAAGAAGTAACCACAATAGTACATACAATGCGCTCCATGCTGCTTTCTGCTGTTTACTAACCTGTTTTCCAGCCCATCCGTGACACACCAGGAAAAACAAAACACATAGACACAAGCACAAAGGCAGATTTGTCTGCTGGAGAGCTGTGTGCACAACTCTGGTCTACTGGCAATAGGAAAGGAGTCTTAACGTTGATTTTTAGTGGGTTTTCCTTTGTAAACAACCATAAACATGTGCTTATATTGGTGGAAAAGGGGTATGAGAGTGTAGGCTAACAGCAGCTCTGTTCTGCTGTATTGGATTTGGGGCACAGCATTATATTTGACAAACACATTAGTCAGTCCTCATCCTAAAAGCTTTTTAACTTGTATCATTTGAAGTAAAACAGTTTAAAAATACAAACGATAAAGCATAAATCTCACCTTTCTTTTGCTCTTCCAGCTAAATAAGCTAAGCAGCTGAACAGTTTTATGTTAGAATGAAACAACAGCCTGATCTTACATTATTTCTCGTCATATTTGCGACATGAAGACGAACAAGTGCACTGCAATACAAGAGCAATGCCGTTTATGTCCATGTCTTCTACATGGATTATCATCCAGTGAGGATGCTGACTCTTTGCCTGGGACATGTAGCTTTAGCCTCAGTCTTTTAGCATGATATTGATGAAACCATCACGTGCACATTCAAGACCCCTTTACAGGGTTCTTGGTTTAAAATGAGACTGTGGGAAACATTATGAAATAAGCCAGAGACAGTGTTTCCAACCAATTTGTAAAGCTAACATTATGCTTAGTTAGTTACAGCTGGTGAAATCTGTAAGCAACAGCTGCCACTTAAGCCACAACAATGAAATCAGAAGCTTGTTTTTGTTTACCAGTGTCTAAAAATGAGGACTCGTTGTTCAGAAATTACTAAGAATGTTGAGTGGCAAATCTGCCACAGTTATTTTAAACTGCAAACAGTATGTGTTGTGTTAGACAGGAAAGCCTGAAATAAATATCAACAGTAAGTAAGCTGCTTTGTTTTTATGTCTAATCATTGATGTGTGTGATCTTGCAGATGGGTGTGTTTCTCTTTGGATGTGCCGTCAGCCAGTCGTTCACAGACATTGCCAAGGTGTCGGTGGGCCGTATGAGGCCCCACTTCTTAGATGTGTGTAAACCAGATTTCTCCACCATCAACTGCTTGCAGGGATACATCACCAACTACACCTGTACTGGCGATGAGAGTGATGTACAGGAGGCCAGGTTTGAGAAAACACCAATACACACACACACAATATACAGTATATGTGCTGCACTGGAAAAGTATTCCTTTAATTGAAATACTGACTGATGATTTTCATTCCACAGGAAATCCTTCTTCTCAGGACATGCCTCTTTTTCAATGTATACCATGCTCTACCTGGCAGTAAGTAACCATTAAATTCTCACATTCATGCAAGCACACACACGCAGAGAACCACAGACACAATGATTTACAGATCATAAACAGAGTCACGGAAAGAAGGCGGGGCTGTGATTTAGGGATTTACCGCCCGAAGACAAAAGATTGTTCTTATCCACTTCTCCTCCTTCTCTCCTCTATGTCCTCACTCGGTTTCTAAAAAGTTTTATTCTCCTCTTTACCCCTCTGAGAGATGGATGGAAGCGCTCCACCTGTTTTCTTAAGAGCAGCTGCGCGTGCACTTCCTGTCCTCTCCCATTTCCCTCATTCTCTCCCTCTCACTCCACCTGTTGTGGGTGTCGGGTGAGGCTTAGCACCCTCGAGGCATTTCATGCTTCAAACAGTCTAATTACACACACACACACAGACAATTGCCAGCTCATGGCTCCCCAATCATCTCCTCCTTCTCCTTTTTCTCTGAAGAGGGAAGAAGAAGTCAATGTTTTGGGTCTGGCTGGCCCGAGCGTGGTTAAAGGGTGGTCTCGGGTCTCACAGCGGGCTGACAGTGGAAGTTCTGGTGTGTCGTAGCGTATTGTCATGCAGTGAGAACTTGCTGCGGGTATTTCCCAGCCTCTGGTTGAACCTACAGCTGCACTCTGGTCAGACCAAGGAAAAGAGATGAATTAAAAGCAGGGGGAAAAGCAGAGAGGGAACGGACATGTGATGCATCCAGACCACAGTGTGACACAATAGTCAGAGACCAGTGTTCCAACTGCGGCGAGCACAGGACCTCAGCCAGAGGAGGCTGGTGCAAACAGTGGAACAGAAAGAGGAGAGGAGGTACAGCTTGTAGTTTATGTTTTGGAATATAAAACCAGCCTGAAACAAAGCCCGTTGGAGGCGATCCTAGTGGAAAAAGGAATCTGCGGCATTTTTTTGTTTGTTTTTGCCAGCTGAAAACGAGTCATGTGACATCACGTTTTCGCTCATAAAACCTCCTTCTGTCTTAAAGACGTATACTCATGTTTCTCACGTGTCCCCCACAAGAGGAGACGTTACGAAATCTAAAGTCAAATCAAGAGAGCATGAGGACGGATAACGGCTGCAAGTCTAATTGCCAGCTAAAGATGCACGATATATCCAATAACATTTGAAGATGATGCATTTGGGTCTCCATAAAATCAGTATTTTTATTAAGTATTAAAAGGAAGAGTGGTTGTTATTTATCTATCTTTCATCAGGAAATCAATTAAGTGTGTTTTCCAAAGTGTCAAAGTATTCCTTCAAACGTTATTGATTCATTTAATGTAGTTTTTGTCAAATAATAGAAAGATTAATAAATTGAGCATTCATTCCTGCACTAGATAGACACATACAAATCTCCTTTTTGGCCCTTGTTTGTATCTCCATTGCTCCTCACGACAGGGGAAAGTGTCACTTCCACAGTGTGGCTGTCGCCTAGTTCTCCCTCCCACAGCCCCCAGTCGTCTGCTAATTGCCACTCTTTGATTTTGAAGCACTTCATTTCCTGCCAAGCTCGACTGAGAGCTGCGTTTGCGTCTGATGTGGTTTTGAGCTGCGACTTCACAGTGTCGCCTTCTTCTGAGATGGCACATAGATAACTGGCACAGACAACACGGCACGCTGCGCAGCTATAACCGCAGCCACAGAGAACAAGCGTGTGTGTGCATTCATGCGTCCTACTGAGCTATCTTTTGTTTTGTCTAATGTGCAAACGCATGATCCGGTAGCAAAGGAGCGGGTTGTTTCTGTGGCTTATTGGTGCCTACTGAGCCTGCTGTCGCTGAGGCAGATAGCATGTTGTTGGTTAAATAAAAGCCAATATGTTTGTTTGTGATCAAAGTGGTCTTAACCACAGCTATGCTTCTGTCTCACAGCATGGTGTGAAGCAGAAGAGAGGATGGGAAAGGGGGCTGCCGTGTAAAACGAGCCCTCGCCCTCATTCTTTCTCACTTTGTTGTGTGTTTTCTTTTATTGAACACTGAGTCACAGCGAGAAAGACAGAGGGAGAAGATCTCACTGGAATGAGCTGGATTCCTTTGGAAACCACCAGACTTTGTGTCGCTCTTGTCTCCATCTGTCATGGGAATCTGCTGGGACTCCGTTTGTTGTTGTGTTTTATTGTTGTTTTCCTCTGATCTAACTGTTTAAGACGCACAACAAATTTATGGGAGGACAGCTAGGGTCAGAAAGGCAAGTGCCTGAGTCTATTTAAGTCTGAGTTTGATTTATAGAGGAGACGAAAATCCATTCTGAGACTTCTCGAAGGTCGTTAACACTCTGAATTGCTTATCATGACTTAATGTGTTCACACTTGTGCTGAATCAGGGTTGGACGAATTATTTGGGTTTACTCACTGCGATCCAGTCAGATACGGCCAAGTTGAACAGGTCACTGTAACTCACCCTTTCTCCTACAGCCTCTATCAAAGCTTGCTTAAAATTAAGAGGTTCAGGATGTTGTGTCATGGCTGCAGGACGCCAGACAAAAGTACTTATCAGCAGCCCTCGCCCGCTACCTGAGAACCACATCGGAGGAAACCTGAAGTCTAAACATTCCTGCTGCCAGGGAGGAGAGAGCAAGACCGGAAGGGATGGGAGGGATCGCTTCCTCTGCGTCCACACGGAGAAGAACAATGACAGAGTGTCGTAGAGGAAGTGCGAAGGAGCTTTACGTCCACACCTACAGGAGCTCACAGTGGATGGGGGTTGATGGGAGGCGCTGCGGCTTTCTGTAGGTATTGTTAGCCTAGCTGATTATAAGACACGAGACTATAGGTGTGGGTTGGGTGGACCTTGGCTGAGGCCGGCCCTCCCATGCCCTCTGTCTCTGGGTGTGAGAGACAGGAAGTTGGAGGGTATGAGTGGTGTAGAAACACAGGATGTCTGAGGGACCTGAGCTGATCTCACCGCTGTGCGTGTTTGAGGATATAAAGAGCGAGACGGCGTGTATTTGCACTTCTAAGAGTGACTGATAGTGACCTTGGACCCAGTCGTTCCTGTTTTGGCTCTTCTCTGTTTTTATCATGACCCAGAAGACGGTTTTTGGCCGCAGGCGGAGTAGGGGGGTGCATCCGCTTTGTCTTGTGTTTACTCTGATAGAGGGTAGCGAGTTCATCCCTACGAAGTGTTGAAATGTTCATGGTAGAGTATGTATGCATGTGTGTGTGTGTGTGTATTCCAGTGGCTCTCTGTGGTCTTGCTGTTTTTATAGCTGGGATGTTTAACCATTAATCAGTCATGTCCGGGTCTCAG
>JAPZEB010000021.1:27536187-27547867 GCA_029783705.1 Chaetodon striatus
GTTTGACATCCTGGATATATCCTTCAAACACAGACTGTAGACCCCTCTGTCTGCTTCTCTCTGGAATCACTGTTTCACTTTTCCAAAAATATGATCATATGTCTTCAGGGAGTGCAGTTAGTTACAATGTGGGCTCCATGCTTACTCCAAAAGTTTGTCGGACCATCACAAAGGGGCGGGGCTTAGCAAAAGGTCTATTGAGCTTCAGATCGTTTCTGATCACAGTTCATTACATCTGTAAAATCCTTGTGTCTGATTGGTTATTCATGCTCAGAAAACACTCCTCACTTACACGTACAAGCTGGCCAGGTTAAAAACATTTAGCTCATTAAACATATTTACTGTCTGTGTCAAAAGTCAAAAGCGTTCATAGCAGATTTACACTGAAAACCCACCTGTAAAAGTGAAGGAGAGACACAATATGGTTTAAATATGGGGTTAACAGCACACACATTCAGACAGTCTTTGCAGAGAGAAGTTTAAACCAAGCTTACATTCTCACCTCGGCACAGTTGGCCCATCATGGTGTGAAATGAGTGCGAATGTCAGATTGTCGGTTTTGGAAAGCGGACACAGCCCATCCAATCCCAACGTCAGAAAGGGTTTGGGAGAGGGGGTTTCCGAAGTTGTTCATATCATCCGACAAGCAGTTCTGAAGAAGCACATTGGCGCCTCAATAAATGTGTCTCACTTTTTCACTCCTAAATTGGCTCCTGACTGCAGTTTAGAGAGGTTTAATAAATCCATTCTTAAGGCCGCTAGAAGTGAAAGTGGAAGGAAATATTTTGCAGGTTCAAAATAGCGCAGCGGGGAAAATGAAATTAATCACCACTGAGTCAGGTGTCTTCATGGCCTGCCAGCACTGAGACAGTTTCCATTTCTCTCAGACAGACAGATGGGAGAAGAGAGAGCTTTATGATTTCTGTCTGAGGGCTTCCAGGAGGCAGCGAGCATATTGGGTCACATCATGGTCACCTGTCGTTTCTCACTCAGCACTTAACCCTCTGGCAGTCTGAAATATACAGTAATGTAAAGTGTCTCAGAGACTTGGAGGTCTGAGCAGCAACTGTCTGAGTTTTGTCGACGGTAGGAATCAATCAGACATGCAGGCTGTCGTGCAGTTCACATGTTCAGTGTCCTGACGGACACCCAGAGGTGGGTGGTCACTGTGTGGGTGTGTGGCACCTCCCCATGTTTACTACCAGGAACATAACTCTAGTGGGGATAAACCACAGTGTCTCTGTGGCTCCAACCACTGTGACTCAGACTATTCAAACCACATTCCAGCTGATTTACTGCCGCTTGATATTAGTGTGTAACTGTTTATATACAGTATTTATGCAAATGTCTGTGAGTGGATGCCTGTGTATACTACGGACGTGCACTATGTTCTCGTCTAAATGTTGTTGACTTTGCTATTGTTTTGCAGAATTCCTCTGCAGCCGCAAGTCACTTGCATCACTCTGCTCTCATTTGTTTGTTGTAGTTTGTGCAAAATGTCCTCTGCAGATGTCTCAGATCGTTCTCTCCTCACTTTCCGTTCTGTTGATCATTCCCGACACAGATGCTGGTTGTTTTCACTGCTTGCCTGGCCTTGCCGGGCCCTGGATCTGGGAGGCCGGAGGCTTCTCGAGTGTTTGGGTAATATTTCTGCACCCCAGAGCAGAAAGCATTTGGCAAGCACCTGATACGGCCATATCAGTCTCCAACTTGGTCTCTAATCCGCGAGTTGCGCAAATCTGCATATGGTGTTAGGTGATTTGGACGATGTTGACAGGGACACTGAAAGTAGAATAAAACATTCACCCTGGAGGGATTTTAGAATCATCTGTGGTTCAGGACTGATGTTTGTCTTCAACTAAAATCATTTTTGCAGCAAAAAAACGTTTCTTTGAATCTCTCGAAACTTCTGACCGCCACCTCATAGCATAAACAAGCCTGTGTTTGTTCAGCCAAAACATCCTGAATCCTCTGGGAGGACTGGCATGCTTCAAACCATGTGTGTTGGTTATCTGTGTGTGTGTGTGTGTATAAATGTGCCGTCCTGCTCTCTGTTTTTGTGGTGTCTTTTTGCTGGGTCCAAAGGGGGTTTCTTAGAAGCACAGACCTCCCTAAAGGAGTCAAAGATCGAGTCCTGCGAGAGGAGAAGAGAGGTGAAAGAGTGATGGAGCGGGTTTCTGAGATTGAATAAACAGAGGTGATGATGGCTGCCCGTCATAACCACCCGTCTCATCTCTCAGGTTTATGGGGGCCACGTCGTGGTGAGCGCCGAGACATGCAACTGATAGTGGAGGGTGCGAAAGGACGAGTTTGAAGTGATGGCGTGTACGTGAAGTGAAGTGTGTGAGTGGTTGATTAAAGTTAACGATGCAAAGCGTAGCTGCTAATGATGTGCAGTTTGACAAAATGGCAGCAGATATGCCTGAGTGTCTTCAAGAGGGGCCTCGTCCCACAAACAGCTTGTAGAGATTACTCTCACAGCGTCAGGCACAGATTACACGGACACCTCGTGATGAATGCATCGCAGACTAGAATTCTCCATAGTTTCCCTCACAGCGGCGTGCCCTGTAAATCTGTACGGTGAATTTGATTGGTCAACCTGGACCTCCTGAAAGTGCGCTCCTGGAAAAGTCCAAAGGGAGAGAGCACGAGCAATATTTCTCTTTTATAGCCATAAACTCTTAACCAGGCTGTCACTGCAGATAACACACAGCTTAAAACACAGAACTCACTTCACCTTTCTGTACAGCAGTACGTCTCTGTTGCTCAGCACGGTTTTATTTTCAGTGGACCATATGGTATATAGAGCAGTATCTGAAATTGTAAAAAGACATTTCTTCTGTAAGACAAGTGGACATGACGTGGAAATGCAGCCTTAATGTGGCCCCTGGTGATTACAAAGTAAGAACACTTGTGCCAACAGCTGGGAATGCTAAAGCTACGGTACAGTGAGTCAACACTGAGCAGCATCTTTCTGTGTGACACAACAATGGAAATATGCTCAGGCCTTTACAGATGAAACAGTGACTTCTGTCCAGTTTCTACATTGACACTGTTATAAAGAGATAATAAAATTAACAGAACATTGTAGTTCTTAGTTTTCCTAGCTTGCTTCCATTAGCCCTTTTTACGAAGACATCCCACTATTCGGCTGCTATGAAGTGCCTTCATTACGCCGCCTTTGCTGGCTTTTGGGAAACAAGAGAGGCGTGACCAGCATCAAATGTAACACAACAGTGTCAGCCACTAGTGTGACATATAACATACGTGTCTGCATTCAGTACAGTTACTACCTCCGCTGCCATCTCTGTCTCAACCATTATGCAATCGTACATTTGAGAAATAACGGTAAGGCAGCGGTAAGAACAACTGGGCGAAATCCCTGTCTTGTACAGGCTGAGTCAAAGAGGCTATTCATTATTTAATGACTCATCAATTCAGCACATCCCACTTGATTTAGAGCTGTTCAGGAACTACTCAGGTTATTAACTAGCCTGTGGAATAACTGCAGGTACCAGCCCTGGAAATTAACCTGACTCCTCTCTGACTGCTGAGCGCGGACACTTCCTGTGTCTGTCCTTTCAAATTAAATTCCCACATGGTCCAGTGGGTTTTGATGGTTTTGACAAGGCGCAGCTCCTAATAGTTTCACATTCGTTTTATTTTTTCTGCAACTAAGCAACTGATGAAATCTAGCCGACTAATGACCTTTCTGGTTGACTAACATTTGGTCATCAATTAGGGGGCAGCCCTACTAAACACAAAGTACAGGTGAGGCTGATGTGACTGTCATTGGGTTTAGTATTGCACACATTTTTTCTGATGTTCTTTGCAATGTGCACAAACTAATCTTTAGTGATCATTGTTGGGCTGTGCCACAGACTGTATAAAAATGATGGACTTGGCCACGGTGACATCACCTTTTTGTTTGTGGGCTGTCATTCTGAAGCCATGAATTTTTGCTGTCGCCATCTTGAATTTTGGGGTCAGAGGTGACCATATTTGGATGAGAGGGCGTCCTCAGTGGAGCCTGAGGACATTCTCCACAGACACTGACTGCGGACACACCATTAATTATGTGTAACTTTAAGCCATAATACAACTGAAACAGTAATAGTCATATAACAAAGGAACCCTCTGAACAGTTGTTATGAATGTGGAAATCGGCTACAGAGACTGTTTTCGTCCCAGGCTGTAAACATGTTTATCTCTGCTGTTAAGTTGAGCATTCTAACATGGGGGTCATGGGGATTGACTCGCTTTTGGAGCCAGCTTCAAGTGGCTATTCGAAGAACTGCAGTTTTTGGCACTTCCGCGTTGGCTTCATCCTCCAGCCCTGGAGGTTTCAGTTTGGACGCTACTAGCTTCTTTCACTTACAGTGCAAAAGCCAAAAACAGCTCCCTTTGGTTTACATGTTTTCTCATTTCCCTATCATCTGGAATTCAGCTCTGGAGCCTTTTCTGTGTCACTACTGTAAATTCTCCTTTATCTCTTTGTGTTGTTAGTTGTTACCTTATCTTTCAGCTCCCAGTATCCACTGCCAGTTTGCTGTTTTATGTGGAAAGATCATTACGACAGTCTCCACTTACGTAATATGCGAGTGATCTCAAAGAGGGGACAAGAGTTTATTGGATTGGGACTGAACCACTTGGTGCAAATGACCTTCAATTTCACTACTTTTTCACTGCTTAGTTTTTCTGGCGAAGTTTGAAGCAGTAAAATGGAAAAAGCCTGAGTGGACTCCATTAGAGGTTACATGTTAGATTGGATCTGTTGTTAAATGAGGTGCTCTACTTCAGTTTTCTGTCTTTGTTCTTTTTGGGCACACTAACAAGAGGTAACTGCAATCAGCTGTAAAATATAAAACCAATGTACCGTGGCCGCGCGCACACATGTGTGTTGTTCAAATCAAGAGCAGAGATGTGTTACACACTCTTGGCCTGCAGCTATATATTGTTTCAATTGTGTCGGGAAGTCTTTAATTCAAACCAGGAACTCAAACAAAACACACCCACTTACACATGCACGCACACACACACACACATAGACATTTGGAAATGTACAAATAGACTCAGAGCAACACGTTCCTACCAAAAAGTACAAGATGGATAAAGTAGGAGGCAGCGCAGCACTCTCACATTTATCACTGACTCATCATGCGTGATTCACAGCTCACCGTTATCAATCACATGACTTTGTCTGCTATTGTTTAATAGGCATGGGATTGTTCACTTAAGGAGGAGCTGCTAAAATAAAAAGAACAAACGATTCTCATGCTTTGTTCGTTAGTCAGATCAGCTGCAGCGACATCTTTCTCTCTGCAGGAGTTAAAGCAGTAGAAGTGGGGCGGGGTGAAGCTGTAGGGGGGATTGAGGCCTCTTGGATGGTTTGATCGATGATCTTTCCCATCAAATAGATGTCCTGTTTATCTGATTTTAATTTCTTATCTTTTGGCCGATGCTGCTCTCAACTTATCATTTGATTTTTAATGGAACTGTGCCGATAATTACGACATACCTCATCACTGTGTTCCAAGTTCCCTGTAAAAGTTTGAAAAATCAAATTTAAGCTCTCGTGTCCTGTCTATTGATAGATATTTTTGAAAACAGATGTTTTCCTCTTTGTTTTGACCTCTCGTCGACACTCAGACAGAGTTTTAGGTCACTAAAATAAAGATTTTTTAAAACTCCAGTGTCCGCTGGACATGTACGGAGCATTTGGGAGACGATGACATCATGTCCTCAATTTGTGCATGACCTTTGTTGCTTTGTGCAATGAGCCAGAAACAATAAAAACAACGGGCTTGCTAATGTGTTGTTAGCACTGATTGGTCCAATGACTGTAAAACTTCAGTTGAAAGCCTAGTCCAAATTTAATACCCAGTCCCTTTCACTAGACGCCTGGTCTGGTTACCAAGCAGTTCATTTTATAGAAGTTCTTGAGATGTATGAAACAGATTGTTGGCTACCCAAGTGAGGTAACGTTAGTTATCTGCTTCAATCGCATATATGAATACAAAATGTTTAAACTTGGAGATGCTACATGTTGTGAGCCACAGTTCAGTCATTCAGTTGAGCACCAAAAAAGACAGTAATTCATTGAGATTTACCAGCCTGGTAAACAAGAGAGAGATAAAAAAAAAAAAAACTCCCTATGTTACCTCTGAAGCAGTTATATCGTCAGAATATGTGTCCATTCCTCGATTAAGTTATTCATATTCCCGTAAAAGAATTAAAAGGTTTTTTTTTAACAGGATAAAGTGGTGTTGTGTCAGTCTGCTGGGTACTGTAAAATGAGCGTCATGACTCTGTCCCTGGTGCGCTGCCTCTCTGAGCTACATCAAATGAATGATTTGTAATCAATATCTTATTTGAAGCCTTATTTTAAATTTTTTAGATATTCATACTAAAACCGTTTCATTGTATTTCCTGATCTTTGCAGAGCAATAGGTTTGTGTTAAAGGAATTAAAGGCCTGTCCCAAATATAGGCATGTTAATTTTTAGTGATTTAAGCAAATAATAGCGGGGCTAATAACTGAAGATTTACGGTGCTTTACATTTAAACAGTATTGCTGCACCACTTCACGGATGATCAGAGGCCTCTGTTGCTTCTAATGTTATTGGTCCCCCATAGCGTCGGCCATTTAATGTCTGTTTCGGATCAGGCCTGGTCAAACCAGCAGATGGTGGGACAATCTTGAGAGTGAGATTATTGTCAACAAGGAATGAAAGGAACTGGAGCATCACTCTCTTTGAGTGAGCTTCTTAATCCGTGTTTCGTATCAGAATTAACAGTGTTTTAAAAAAAGGTAGGCTGTAAACTTTACTACCTTTTGCAATGAGAGGAGCCTGCAGAACACAGCTAACTCCTGCAAACATCTGAGGTGTTTTTGTGTTCTGGTATGGAAAGAAAATTTTTGTGAAACAAAGGTCGTGTGGACAGAATGTTGTTTCAAAACAGCTGGAGTACTTTAGATTTCAAATATATCTGTATGTGTGTAGACGGGGCCTCAATAAGGCACACAACACATGTTCTTACGCACATCTGCACATGCATACTATAACCACACACACACACACACACACACACACACACACACACATCACATACAATGATACAGCACAATACTTCCAGTCGTCAACATCAATGCCGCAAAGAAAAACAACTCATGCAGCAAACCACATACTGTACATTGTTCCTGGTCCAAAGAATAGAAGGGAAAATATGTTTTAAACACAAACACATTATGAGGGCTGATGACCATGTGTTGCCCAGATACATTAAGTGTTTTCATTATTTCAGCATCCACCAATCGAAAAAAACTTTCTTTGCTCTTACCTAACGTCGTATTTTTAGATTATGATATAAATGACATTTTAAAAAAAAAAAGCAACAAATGTTCTGCTGCATGTTCTCGGCAGCACGTGGGTCTCATATGTGTGTGTCCCACATGAGGAGTCTATTACAGTCTACTATATTTCATACGCACCAGCTTGTTCCACCGTCAGGGTTCCAGCCAAAAGCAGAGATTTATAGCAGGTGGCTGACTCGGGATCCACACTCACCATGGGGCCCCATTAAGGAGCCCTTAAGATCACACCCTACGTCTCTTTTTTATTCAGCACAGATTAAATTTTACATGTTTTAGCTGATTAAAAACACTGATGTATTCTGTGAGGCAGAAATTGTAAAAGACATTTAGTATCATGCAGTGGACTTTGCATCCGTTGTTTTCCTGTTCCTGTTTATTCTGGTGGCTCTGTAGTGTTCCAACATGTCTGTCGATGCTGGCCTTTGTTTTGCTGCGATGTTTTCTTGTCTTGCTTGTCTTAGAGCTCCCTGAGTGAAAAGATTTTTCAAAGATGCTTCATCTTGATGATGATCTCAATGAATATATAAGTTGGAGAATACATTTGCCGGTCTGCAGTATTTTTTACAGGGCTGTCAAGAGCGTGGTGGCAGGTTGTGCCTAAGGTTGCTAAGCAACCTCAACAAGCACCATATCATAGCCTATTTTTTTGAAATCCAGAGTGCAGAGCTGATCTTCTTCCAGGCGATGTTTGTGTGTACGCCAATTGTTTGTGGGACACATGTAAAGCTCTGGGAGCTCTGCACTAAAGTGATCAACTTCTCCTCCATATTTATCACAGACTGATATTTACGGATAAAGGGAAAGATAGCTGCAGGCTGTGATTGGTTGGTCCTCATCACATGACATGTAGTGCACCCTGCTGCGTTCCAAAAGTTGAACTCTGTTTATCTCAGTGCACAGCCATCGGGCCATGAAAAATAGGCACTCAGGAATGCATGCGCACGGGTCGTCGGTGGCTTAGTGGATAGAGCAGGCGCCCCATGTACGAAGGCTATTGCCGCAGTGGCCCGGGTTTGAGTCCAGCCTGTGGCCCTTTGCTGCATGTCACTCCCCTACTCTCTCTCCCCCTTTCACGCTTAACTGTCCTGTCCATTAAAGGCAAAATGCCCCAAAAAAATAATCTTTAAAAAAAAAAGGAATACATGCGCACCATGATGGCATCACTCTGGTGTTTTAGCACACCTGCTGAGCGTCTACGCTCCTTGGAAACGCAGTGATGGCTCGGTGAACAACACCCATGTTTGGATCAATCCCCCGCTGTAAATGCAGGGGTCGCTGAAAACTTCTCGCATGTAGGGATAGAAACGCAGCTGGAAATGCCTCAACGTCTCGCCAATGAAACACAGCTAATGTTTGACCAACCAGGCAGGCATAAGGGAAAGAGGGAATAAACTTTAAGAGCAATGAATGATTAAAATACTTAAATAAAACACTAAAGAAAAACAATAGATGAATTTAAACTAAAATAGTGCAGTGCAAGACATCATCAGCGATGAATAACTGGTGTTGTTGCTCTCGAACAGTGGTCTGCAACGGTCTGCTGCTTGGCAGTCATCTCGCCTTGACGTCACGCCATCCACCATCCCCTAAAGCTCAGGATGACAAAGTCAGTTCATATACATGTCACCCCATAACAGAAGACACGGCAGTTTAAAATCTGATAACGGCATCCTTTACGTACTGATCAGCATAGTAGGGGACTTCTAACCTACATCTGTAACGCTGACAATCATTGCTAACGTCTATTTAATAGAGTGATAACGTTCAAACTGAGTGTGAAGTAGTATTTCAGCAATGTATTATTATTATGGAATATTATGAGGCATAAAATGATAAACTGTGACTTTATGTTCCAGATTTTTATGATTCAGTTTGTCTTCCAAATCATACATTTGGAAATTTCTACACTGTATTCATAAACAATGCTACTCGTGCTACAAGTCAGTGACTGGGGAAGAGAGCCCACAAACAGAAGTCCCCCCTCTTCTGCCCGGGGGCCCGTCCATGAACGCAACCCTATCTCCTGTCAGCTATAGTTGGAACAAGTGTATTTACTGTAACCGTAGCCTATCGCAGGATTGTTTTCTCTCCTTTTACTGTCAGAATGTACAGTTAACTTGTTAGGTCAACACTTGAAAATGAGAAACATTTGGAATCACTTGGAGTTTGGGGTTTTTCCTATTGTGCGGGGATGAACACAGTGGGGGGAGAGGCACGGAGGCGGAGGGAGGGAGGAGGTTTCAGGTGAAAATGTATTGCGAGAGGAAGACTTGGATCAGCGATGGGCTGAGGGGGGTGGATGGATGAGGTGAAGAGACAGAAAGCAGAGATCCCCGGGCGATGGGCCTGCTGCCATGTTGATGTAAAGGTAAAGTACCGAGCAGTGGGAGTCGCCAAGGTTACTGAGCCCAGAGAGGCCCAGCATGCATCTCAGCCAGAGGCCCTGGAGCCATACATGTTGTAGGATCCCTCTCTCTGAAACATATGGTGGCAATCTTTACAGAACGCTGGGGTGCAGAGGGGGGAAATGGGAGTCAAAAGACATGGAGTACAAGAAGACAGAGTTTTAGGGGGTAAAGGGATATTGGGGAGAAGGGGTAGCATTTAATTCACTTCCAAGAAGAAGAAGTCTGTTTTCCATCCAAAAAGAAGTTGTTTTGAATTTAAGTGCAAGTTTAGGATGAGCATTGGAAAACATTTTTAGGGCGTAAATCATCCGAAGTGAAAATCCCCGATGTGAGTGTCACAACTCCCGCTCTTTATTGGGTTAGGATACTCATGCTTTTTATTTCATTTTCAAATGAAACTATACACTCGCGCAGCTCTCCCATACGAATAACAACATTAGCACCATCGCTTGGTTTCATGACATCCTATAAGTTTGTTGCATCGAGGCTCTCTTTACCCGGGACGTGGACTCAGCTGGAGCCCTTCCACCCGACACACCCAGCGCCGCCTGGCTCCCGCACATGAAAACAGTCATCAAGCTGTCACATTAGCGAACACGCAGCATAGTTTAGCTCACATTAATTAGGTGATGTAATGTACAACATAGGAACCTCAAGCCTAGAACCATTTAGCTGCACTTAAAGTATTCAGACTGTATCATTTGACGCCATTCATCTTCCTCCGCTCGGCTCCGCTTCGTGGTCAAAGGTCACATGGGTCCTCCATAGTGGTACAGTTAAAAAATCAACATGCGCCAATTACCCCGATTTACAGCTTCCATTGAATCAATGAAAAGCCTAAAAGCAGATAGAAGTGATATGTGCGACGGCCGGCTTTATATGTGAAATAACATAGTAAAATAATGACGTAGTGCCTTTACATGCAGGTCTTATGTGATGTTCTCTAACCTCACTGGAATCCACTTTCATGTTATATAGTTTATAGCAGAATTATGCAAGTCTGTAGCCCGGTGTTGTAAGAATCACGTCTCTCTCTGGGCTGTAAAAAAGAAAAACATGAAGCAGAATCCTGCTCTGGGTTCTGTCTGCGTGTATGTTCCCTGTGAGCTGCGACAACATGGAGATCAAAGACCAACGCTCCTGGGAGGAGGATTTGTTGCTGTGCTGCGGTTTCACTGTTGGGGTTTGATGTCGGAGAGGCAACCGCCAGGTAGGAAGCCAGAACGGGAGGGTGTGTGTGTGTGTGTGTGTGTATGTGCGTGTGTTGAGAGGTGCAGACGGAGAGAAAATTCTGTGGAACAAACTTAAGATGACAAGAGTTCATAAGTTCACATTATGTTGAAAAATCGCTGTTGACTTTTCAGATGTGCTGAAAGTGTCCAACGTTATGCTGATGCTGCCGAGTTGAGGAGCAGGCTACGCTGCTCTGCACAGAACACTGAGGAGTCAGAGAGCAGGGTCAGAGTTTCTACTAGAGCCCAACTGCCTCTACATTAGCCAGTGTGTTGATATTTTACGTTATTACTTATTGACTTTAAAGTACAAATAAATGAAGTATAAATAATTGATTAGACATTGATGATTGGCTATTTGAAAGGGACGCTTCAGATTTTCAAAGTAGGGTTATATGAGGTATAGTTAATGTATTAACTACAGTAGTTGGCAATTGGCACGCCCCCAGTTTGGAGAAGCAGGCAGGAGTAACGCCACTGAAGCTAAGGAATATACTGCTTTGGACGGAGGCAAACACATTTTGGGCACTTAACTAAAAATCTGTATCATCATTATCATCATCATCAGGGTTTTCTCCAGGTACTCCGACTTCCTCCCACAGTCCAAAGACATGCAGGTTAATTGGTGACTCTAAATTGTCCGTAGGTGTGAATGTGAGTGTGAAT
>JAPZEB010000021.1:27566496-27585130 GCA_029783705.1 Chaetodon striatus
GGTACAGTGTCCCAGAATGTCAATAACCAATGCACCCAGGGTACCTTGTACGTCATATCTCGACATGGAAAGTCCATGACCAAAAACTGATATGTGACAAGGTCAGAGTGAGAATGTGTTGACCCTACATGAACCTGCATAGTTTCTGTCCAGGCCCGAGCTCAAACTAAAGCAGCAGGTTTTGGCCTTAGCCCAATTTAAAACCCAAATTTCCACCATACAAAACCATATTTACACACTGAATCCAACTGCAGTCTTTTAAGTGGTAACAGACATTTGTGACTCGGGGTGCATTCGTAAATAGTTGCTCCGAGCACTGTTGGAATATATTGTTCAGGTATTCAGAGCACCAGCAACAGAGGACTCTGCTGTAGGAGATGGAGCAGCAGAGTGCCAAGCACAGTAAAAGAAAAATATATATGAGTAGGTAAACCAGAATGAACTCAACCCAATTTAAGCAAAGGGGAATGTTGATCAGTTATGACCTGCTTGAACCCAGAAGGTCAATCCCAATTAGGTTTGGGCACAACTTAATCATCTTACACTTTTTATGTTTACAGTTTGTGTATGGATTAAACAAAGCAGAGTGGAACATATGTTAATAACTTGCTAGTGTCTTCATCCCTCTGTTGTTTTCTGGCACAATGTTAATTGGACTCGTCCACTGAAGGCACTGAATTCAGCAACATTTGTTTTGAATAGCTTCTTCATTTCTGTTGACTCACATGAAGTTTGCTGTCATGTCAGAGAGTTTTTCCATACCTTGCTGTGTTCCTCCATCGTTTCTATGGATTCACAACAACTTGATCGATGTGTGTAATCGTATGATGTCACCAAAGCGCAGAGTTGGAAATTCTCAAACTGTGTGAGAGACAGTGGGGAATATCAGGAAGCCAGCAGCGAGCCCTTACAGGGGACGACATGGAAGCTGGTCATCATCACAACTTGACAGTGATTTACCCCGATTCACTCCCATGGAGCTGGAACATTTACGAGCATGGCTTTGCAACTCTGTGTGTGTGTGTTTGTGTGTGTGGTAAATAGCTCATTTCACAGGAAAGATTATATCCGAGCCAGGTTTTATATTTTATTTATCGATATATTTTTAGTTCTTTAGACACAGTGATTCCAGTTTGACACAGCGGGGTCTGATTACCGTCCTTTCTCAACCCGCCTGTCTACACCAGGAATGGCATCACCACCCACCACTGACAGCTCATGATATAATGTCACCATGTGCTCCTACAGTGTCTCACTCCAGTCAAGCTTACAAAACACTGTCCACAGCAATTCAGACAGTTAAGTGTTTTGGGAATTACACATGATTTGGTAACGTTGGCCCCTTTTACCTTCTTTTTCTCAGAGGCTCAGGAGGCTCCGGTTAACCGTGTCGAGTTGTTTTTCACGCTCTTGTTAGCAGCTCTGCTTTGAAGCCTTTTGGGACAAGTCTGAGTCAGGTCTCTGTTCAATTAAAGCAAGTCAGAGTCATGTATGAGGTCTTGTCCAAGAAAGTCCAAGTCAATTAACAAGCTTGTATAAACAAATTGCAACTCCAGATTTACGTCTTCTGCTTCTCTGGGGGCTGAACATTAAAGTGCCGCAACTTTGTCTTTATGAAGCTGTATAAATAGCTGTATTTTCAAAGGGGTGCTGTTATGATTTAGTATTGCACTTTTATAAAGATAGAGGGTTGCAAAACGGAGGTACGTACTTACATCTGTCCATCTCATCCTTGTGAACACGATATCTTAAGAATGCCTCAACAGAATTTCTTTAATTTGGTACAAACATCTACTTAGACTCAGTGATGAAGTGATTATATTTTGGTCGTCAAAGGTCAGAGTCACTGTGACCTGGTCCATTGCATTCTTGTGAACGCAATATCTCAACAAGGCCTTGAGGAAATTCCCTTAAATTTGGCATGTCAACTTAGACTCAGTAATGAACTGATTGAATTTTGGTGGACAAATGTCAAGGTCACTGCAACTTTAGGTCCATCTTATTGTCATGAACGTGAAATCTCATGAGAACTTTGGGGCATTTCCGTAGTGTTGGCTCAAACGCCCACTCCATGTCCACATGTTTTTGGCCATGACCCAAGTGCCTAATAATATCACATAATGAAGTGATGACATTTTATATCCAAAAGTCAAAGGTCAACATCACTGTGACATCATCATGCTCTGCAAAAACACTTTTTGGGACATTATTCAATGTCATAACTCAGGAACAGAAGGGGCAGATACCTAATTGGTGACACTAACCTTGGGTGTCCGTCTAAAAACTGCGCTGATTGTACAGATTGTCTATGCTGCCAGTTTGAAGATGTGTGCATCCATGCTTTAAAATTTGTATCTTCTTTGCAGCAATATCCATAGTCGAAGCATCGTCAGCTGCCATGGCTACATATGAGTCTGGAGAGACATGGATGTAAACTGCACCTTGACTGCTTGGTGGAGGCAAACAACTGTGAGGCAGTATTTCTAGTTTAGTACAAAATTGGTGCAGGAGAGGTGGCTACATCCAGCATATTGTCTGGTATGGGCCGAGCTTTAAAAATACATTTCCCATAATGCTACATTCCAGCATCTTTTTTGTTAGTCACTCTCTGTAACTCTCTGTAAAATGTATTTTCATGCTCCCAGTTAGTTGTAACACGGGCTCTCTGTTATAGTTTTGTAGTTTACAAGCCAGATAACATCCTGATGACATCACTCCAGATGACAGCTCCCTGCTGAGCCATATTACAACCGATTTTCACAGGCTGCATCCAGTATGATGAGTAAACTGTCTTTTCAATGCAGAGGCCTGATATAGTAATTCAAGATGTGCAGCACAGCCTGCCTATCACCGTCTTATCTATTTTTTTCAGTTCCATAATTTACCAGGTCACTACTTAAGACTTTCTGATATTTTGCTTTCAGGTCTAAAAGCCTAAATACAGGGAACACCACTGCCACGCAGCACATCTGCTGCAGCAGAGTGCATCCATTATAACTGAAGCTGCTACACTGACCATGGAAGCTGCACTTGCCCACACAGGCACCATGCTGCTCAACCTTTTTTTTGTGGCTGGTCTCTTTGTTTTTTCATGCCCCATGTGCTTTGGCGGAAGACTCTACAGCTCAGCTTTTAGGGTACAGGTATCCATCCAGTGAATGCATTTCATATAATTACTAATAATATAATCATTAGAATGATTTCATTGTAAAACACAATGGACCAAGACAGCAATTTTCCTGATGTGTATTTTGTTATTTAAAGCCACAACTTTTAATGTTACATTTAATTACATGTTTAAACTTGACCTGAAATCAGGCTTTATCAGGCATGTCAATCTCATTTTAGCTCATGGGCCACACATAGCCCAGTTTGACCTCATGTGAGCCAGACCTGCAAACTCATTGCATAATGCCCTATAAATAACATCTCCAAATGTTTCCCTTTCTTTTAGTTTAAAGAAGTACAAGTGCATTCTCAAAATGTTCATAATTATTGAACAACACATTTACAGAACAGATAATAAACAGCCTGAGATGTCTAAAGAAAAATAAGCACAGTTTCAGCAGCATGTCTCAGTCTTTCCACATTCAGTCAGTCTTCTACTCACTGTGCATTTTCCCATACATTTCCATTTTTTCCATACATCGGTCAGACGTAATTCTGGCATCACCACACCAAACAGAAGTATAAGCCATTGAGGATGCAGATTGAAACGTCGCCTGCCTTACAAACCATTTATAATCAAAGGTTTTGGCAGTGCCTTATCAACAGGGTCTCACCCATATTGTTTTAAGATGGAGGGCTGATACAGATTCTTGTACTTCTTGTGCTGACACTGCTAATCGACAATACTTTGCACAAATTTTAATGTCTTTAAATATGGTCATAACAAGTATTTATTGTTTTTTCAGAGAACTGTATTCTGGTCAGGGTGAAGAAGAATCTGAATCATCTCTTAGCCTTCACAAGTGCATCAATATTATGTGTGCAAATTCATCCAATGGGCCGGATTGAACCCTGTGGTGGGCCGATTCTGTCTGTGTGTTTGACACCCCTGGGCTATACCAAGCAAAAAATAATGGGCTCCAGTATACGGCCAAAAAGATGTCAAATGCCTGTTCTGTTCAGTGTTATCTGAAAAATCTTGTTCTGGTAGAAGCATCGCTGTTATTGTACACTGCTTGAATCAGAAGGTGAATGTTTCATATTGGTACATCATATCTGTAAAGCCGTTACATATACATGAGTGACGTGTTATGTAATTGCAAAGTTGGTGCCGTATGTTGTTACACTGCCGCTGAGTGGCCTCGTATGACGCCCGGCTCTCGGCTTTAGCTGCTCTGTGAGTGTGCTGCCCACAGGAAGTTCCCACTGCTCTGGCTATCAGGGCGGAAAATGAGTGTTTGTCACCCACTTTAGTCACAACTCTCTCTGTCTGTCTCTCTCTAATGCACACACACACACACACACACCCACACACACACACACACACACACACACACACAGAGTAATACATAGACCATGGATCATTGCCTCACATCCCTTTTCCCACAGCAGCAGAAGCAGACTAACAGGGATCTAACTGTTTAATTGAGCCTGAGGTGCTGGATTATTCTAGTTGTAGTTTTAGGAAGTCGGCTCAAAGACCCAAAGGATTTCATGAGAAAGTTTTTCTTGCTGTTGATTTGACTTCTAGGTCATTTGGTTGTTGACTTTAAATCAAACTGTGTCTAAAACATGCTGAAATGTAGCTTTGAATAACTGGACCTTATGTGTGTGAACTTGATGCTTTTTCATATACTTCTTTGTCTTTTTATGCACCTGTCGTATCATACAGATGTGCAAAGACTATGAAATTGTGACATTAAAACACTGGTGATTGCCAGAAAGAAGCCAGACTGTAACAGTTTGGTAGCCAAATGAAGTATTCCCCTAATGCAGTGATGTGGGATGGTGCGAGTGCACATACCCTATAACAAATTACAAAATAGCCAATATAACTGAGGACTCTTTCACACCTATCTTGTTTGGTCCACAATTTTGGACTTTTCAGTTTGATCTGGACCAAATTTCCGGGGGTGAAACCTCCCAAGGACCACAATCCAGATCAAACAGCCGAACTCTTCTCTTCTGTACACATACATAAGTGGAAACGAGGCGTTGGCGACAGAAAGTGACGATGGCTGCACTCAGAGCAGACAGCTGTTCAAGGTGGAAAGTAGCAGCTAAGTTGTCAAGCAGTAAATGCACATTGTAGGTTTCAGTTTGTCCATGTAGCAGTAGCACACAGGGAGAGGAAGAGACGCCCTCATAAAGAGTCCGCTGGAAAGAACTCTTGACACTTTTCAGTTATGTTCCGAGAGGATGAGAAAGAGAGGATACGAATGGACGGGAGAGCCCATCTACAAACCGTCCATCCATCCATTTTCAACTACTTATCCGAAGCTGGGTCGCGGTGGCAGCAGGCCAAGCAAAGCACTCTAGACGTCCCTCTCCCCAGCAACACTTTCCAGCTCCTCCGGGGGGGACCAAGGCATTCCCAGGCCAGAAGAGATGTAATCCCTCCAGTTTCTGGGTCTGCCCCGGGGCCTCCTACCATTGGGACATGCCTGGAAAACCTCCAGCAGGAGGCACCCAGGAGGATCCTGATCAGATGCCCGAACCACCTCAACTGACCCCTTTTGACGCAAAGGGGCTGCGGCTCTACACAAAGCTCTCTCCGGATGTCCGAGCTCCTTACCCTATCTCTACAAACCAGTCAGTTTGAAATATGGGGAGACACAGCTCATGTTGGTGATTAGGACAGGAAGTAGGTGTATCATGCACAGTCCTCTGAGCAGATTAAATAAAAGCACACAATGTAAAAATTAATGTGAACCTTGCTTCAGACTTTCATGTGCGAAAAGGCCCTGAGTTTCAGTATAATAGTTTTGAAATCGTGTGAGTGCACACTAAGTGTGTTCATGGCTCTGCCGTCTTGCATGCATGTATCTTCGTATGGTCCCTGTGGGTGTGAGCAGCACTTGCTCAATGTAAGTTCAGCAGGTTTACGATCTATGTTTTATTTCTCCAGTGGAGCTTTCTCTCTGTTGATCACAAAGCGTGAAAAAAGCAATAGAGAGAGCAGCAGAAGGCGATAAAGAAAAGAGAATTAATGAGTTTTGAAAAGGTTTTTGTGGGCGTCATGTGTGAAGCCAGAGTTGGTCGGTCAAAGGGGATGTAGAAATGTGTGTGATAAAAGTCAGCTGGCTCGAGGAGCTTTTTCTTTTGTGGGAGTGACCTAATTGCAGTAGAGAGAGTGAAGAGGTGAAAGGTCGAAGGTGGCTCGAATCACATAGAGTTGAGAAAAATGGTTCTGCTGAAGGTCCTCTGAAGGCCAAGAAGTTGAGAACCTTGGGAAAGACAGAAAAGTCATGTCATGGTTCAAACCTGGCACAATTACTGTACCATCCGAGACTAAGCCGGGCAATCTGCAGGATGCATGGTGGAGCTGATTAGAGCTGACAACATTTGAAGTGCAGCGAGGAGACAAAGATCTGCTTTGGTTTATACAGAAATGAGCTGTGTCTCAGCGTGTGGGTGGGAGCGCTGCACTGATTTTTTTCTTAGTACTCGCAGTATTTTCCTGTGGAAACTCAGCTCGATTGTCTATTTTGTAATCTGTTATAAATTCACCAGGTTTAAGCTTTAAGTTTTTGCTCTAATTGTTTCCTGTCAATCCCAGCGTGCTTTATTTAAATTGGATTAACCGTGCTGTCTTAAAAACAAAGCTATACTCTGTCATGGTATTTTGAAGGAATGACAACACAACCAGGCTGCGCAAACAAGTAGTAAGGTACAAAACAATCACTCTGTCGGGGGTCAAAATTAAACATGTACAAAGATTATACAAATGCTTTAGGTTTCATCCCTTTTGCCATTTTCTTTATTGATTTTTCAAATATTTACACATGAGTGTGATTATTGTCCCCTGCAGGCTTATGTGGTTCATGGGAGACTGAGAATGGGACTCAGTCCAGTGTGATCACTGTTGAGCAGGCTTTGATCAGAGAACAGTCATGCAGCCCAAAGCTACAGAAACTGTTGGCATGACGCAGCCACCAAAAGAAGCAAATGTTTGCCCCGCACAAAATACTGCAACAAAAAATAAAGCAGTTAGTAGAATAAATAAAGAACTCGGTGATATATGTTGAGTTTTTAAATGTGTGTGCAGATGTATAGGTTTATTTGGATGGTCCACTGATTCTCAGCTTACAATCAAATGACTATAATCTTTCACTAAAATATCGTCTTATATCTGCCATACATTAGAAGACTTTTTGGATTTTGTCGCCTCAGCTCTGCCAGCCTTCTTTGGTTTGCTGCACTATTTTAGTTGGAGGACACCATTGGAATGAGAGGCAAACATTTTTGAATATTAAGATTTCTCACTAAAACAAGGGCTGCTTTGTGGATCAGGTACATGCCAAACTGAGGTGAACGTTCAGATTTTTTTAAGTGAGGTTGTATGACGTACTTATCTATAGTCACAGAGGTCATATAGTGGGCATGCTCTCAGTTTGGAGAAGCAGACAGGAGTACCACCACTGAAGCTAAGCTATGTATGGCTATAGACGGGGGTCAGTAGTACCCCCATCCATCACCCTTCTACTGTTGAGAAAATGTAGTGCCTAAGGAAAGGGCCAATATAATGACAATGTATAGGGGTAAAATATTCTAAATAAAGTACACTTTGATTGATATTGATTTTTTTTTGTTTGTTTGTTTTGTTTTAGGTGGCCAAAAGACATTTTGCTGCTAACCTCTGTCCACGGCGGTACATTGCTGAGCTTCTGTGTTGGTACACTCCAACCTGGGGGTCATGCCGACCGTGATCTACTGAAGGTAATACACTGACTACAGATAAGCACCTCATACAACCCCACTTAAAAAAATCTGAACTATCCCTAAGAGAACTAAGATGTGTTTGTGTTTTTGCACCTCCCCAAAGTCCCCTCCATGTTTACTGTGTACCTGGTTTGCTGCTCCCTGTTTGGTTCTGGAGAGAGCACAGTTATTGGTTGTCAACAATGTTCACCTCATTGAACTTAAGTATTTGTGTGAGCTAAGACTGAAAATGTATTATTATATTAAATATGTTTGATTTTATTGAAAGGTCAGGACAAGAAAAAGACTAAGGGTGCTGTCACACCTGCCAATTGAACTCAAGTTCATATGCCCTCAAAGTGTCGTTCATTTTGGGCAGGTGTGAACACAGCGTTCGCGCTCTGGTTTTCTTTACTTCCTGGATTTTTCCCAGCATGGAGATTCTGACCAATCAAGAGCAGCTTTCTCGCGCAAGGCATTTGATCTGGTCCGCTTTGTAACAAAATTAGTCCCTGATTCAGACCAAAGGAAGACAGCTCTAGATCTGAAAGCACCTTAAGACAGCTCAAACTGAGCTTTACACCAAGTGTGTGAGATCACTGGAGCCCGTCCAACCTCCAGCCAAACTCTCATGATATTTATTCCGACACTGAACATTTGTCTGTGACAGTGAAATCCCTTGAAAAGCCATTCGGTGTGAGGCCAGCATTATTTCAGATGATAGAAGAAACTGAAAAGTAACCTCTAGATAGTCAGTATGTGAGTTAATGTTTCACCACGTCTCAGATCCACCACTCCCGTCCTGTTTCATTCTCTTCTCACTCTGTCTTTCTGGAACTACCTCTCCAGGGTGCTTGGCGTCCCACAGCCGCAGTGTTTCATTGCCTCCCTACTTTACCTCTCAACAGAATTATTTTTCATCACTGGGTTACGGCCGTTCTGAGCCCAAAGACTCTCAGCTCAGATACATCATCTTCTCACTGATCCCCCAACAGATTTGAAACACAGCTTCATCTGAACTGTCCAAACATTGTGTTTAGTTCAGCAGAAGGAGACAGTGAGTAAGAATGGCAGAGACTTCGAAAAGTTAATCTACTATATAACCAAAAAAACAGCTAATGGATTGCAGTGCAAGGGTGTGTTTTCTATTTTGAGGCGACACTGAGAAAACAAACTCTCAGAAAGTTGCTTTCCCAACATGAAACTAACACTATGGTGGCCCCCAGCAAAGCGTCTTCATCCAGACCCCAGCAAAGGCACTAAATTTGATTTAACCCTGAACATTTACCAAACAGACAGATTAGGAGTTCGTACACTCTGCTCATGTTTCTTACTCAACCTCGAGGGCAAATATGGTCCTTATTTTTGATTCCCTGTGCACTTGACTTCCCATATGGACTTATTTTATTAGGCTTTACTCATTAGTGGGAATTTTAATGTAATTCACATCACATTTATTTTTATTCACATATAAACTCTGCGTCCCCGTCCAACAAATAGCCATAGGTTAATGGGGTGTTTTGGATAAGTTCACTTTACCCTGGATTCCAAGAAAGCCACTCGATCTGGGTGAAATAGCACTACAACATTTTTCAAAATATCGTCTGGCCTTTTTAATGGGTGTGGAAGGCCCAAATGACTCCCATGAATCCCTGAGCATTTAAATAATCACTGTGATGTTTTAAGTTTTCAATTTAGTGTGTGTTATTGTGATTGACCACTGGCACCTGAACACACTTGCCCTGGAGCAATAAACCCCACCCTCTGATTTATTCGGGCTGAAGAAAAGGCTAAGAATGATTTGGGCAGTGTTTCAGCTTCAGCCACGTTAGGAATGTTCAGCACTCACACAAAGATCACAGATAGTGCACCTCAGTAATAAAAACAAAACTTGGGTACATGCATACATATGGTTAAAAAAAAGCCACCCTGGTTCACAAATCACAAACTGTGGCCCCACAGAGAGCTGCGGGGCCTGTATGAGAGCTGGCAGGACTATCAGGAACGTTCTGTCCTGTTACTGTTCAGCTCAACTTTCCCAACACACACCAGAGACCGAGACAAAAGGGCAAAAGTGATGAGCGGAGAACAAAACAGAGAGAGTCGGACGGAGAGAAAGTGATCCATGCAGCGCAGAACTCGCCTGATTGAAAGCAGAGCAATGGCTTCAAGATCACTGGTGAGGTGGAGGCCACAGTGTCAGTGTTCTTCTTGTCCCTGAAACATATTTTGACTGTAAAACAAAAATGAAAGACAGATATCAGCATAACCCTGAATTTTAAACTAGGGCCAGCTTCATAGTTAGCGTAGCTTAGCACAAAGACTAGAGACAAGGGGAAACAGCTCGTCTGTTTCTGTCCAGGGGAACAAAATACTGCCTTCCAGCACCTCTGAAGCTCACTAATGAACATGTTGCATGTCTTTAGTAGAAATCTGAATAAAAATGTTCAAAGGGACATTTCACCCCCTGAGCTGTTTCTTAATCTAGATTGTTTTGTGTGAGTTGCTAAGTGTTGGAGATATCAGCCATAGAGGTGTCTGCCTTCTCTCTAATATAATGGAACTAGATGGCATTCAGCTTGTGGTGCTCAAAGCGCCATAGCGCCAGTTTCATAGAGGAAATACTGTCTTTCTATCCAACTCCACATGCTAACCGTATCACTGTGCAGAAGGAGGCGTGCATCTACTCATGGACGGAAGGCTCACGCTTGTTACAGTGTGAGATGTAAACATTACTGGCATCGATTATTTTGCTACCAGCATTGCATTATTAGCATCAATGAATGCTGAGTTGCAAAAAAGGGGGCAAATTTAGAGCCTTTTCCTTCTTTCTATTTTTTTTTATCTTTACTGGCCAGGAGCATCACTGTGCAGAAGGAAATGTGCATCTACTCATGGACTAGAGGCACAAGATAAAAACATAAACTCTGTCCTCCTCGGCTGAGTTGTAATATTAGCTTACTTAAGAGAGCTTGCAGTATCAAACTATTAGTTACAAAGTTAGTGTTGTTAATTGTCATCTTGCGCTGTCCTGAGTAGATGCACACTTCCATCTGCCATTATATTAAAGAGACAGCAGACATCTCTATGGCTGATATCTCCAACGCTCGGCAACACACAGCAAAACATCTAGATTGATAAATAGCACTACAGGTAAAGCCCAGTTCCCACCAAAGATTTGCGACAAGACGAAACCGGCCGTGTGAGCTCAGCTCAAGCCAGTTGATGGTGTCATCTGCAACTCAGCTGGTCAAATCGTCGGCAGCTGGTTTTTGGAACATAAAGCTCATCACCTGTTTCTACAGCCAATCGGCTTGTAGTAAAGTCCACAGGTCAAATCAAAATGACCACAGATGGCGTGTTTGCTTGCTGCAGCGGGTGCTCCATCCCCGCTGAGCCCTCTGTTTCCATCCTCAAGGTGGGCTGGTGCTCACTAAATGTGCTTACGTCCCCCCACACACATACCTTCTCATTGACTGATGAATTGGTGCTGGTTGTTAATATTGTGGCGTATTTATAATGATGAAGTCGAGTTGTTGCATAGAGATGATACACCATCTCATCTAGCTTCATTGGAAGTAGTTGCCTGTTTCAACTCATCTTGTCGTGAATCTTTGGTCTGAACAGGGCATAAGATAATATGTATGATTTATTTTGGGGGGAAATGTTTCTTTTAGTATGAAAACAACAGCTTGTGGTTTCATGGAGGGTTATGAGCTGGAGTGCCGACATCAGAGTGGTATAGCACTCTCAGCAGGAAAGCTAATAAGTTTCCCAAAATGTCAAATTTTATGTGTTGTCCCAATAAATCCCTTGGTATTTTATCACTTTCAGCAAACAAATGCAATATAAGTTGCACATGTTTGTATACGTGCAGACATCTTGGAAAACTTACATTGTTACACAACCAAACAGGCAGAAAAACAGGGCTTATGTAGTAAATGTGAACAGTTTTAAGAAGCAGGGAATTTAGATTGTTAAAAATTCCAGTGGAATTAATTTAGCTGGTATTTTACTGCTGCCTACATCGTGTGTGATCTCCATATAGACGCCAGGCATGCACCAACTGCACTTATTTTATATGTGAACCACTAAGAGTCTTAATTGAACGCTCGTGCCTCAGCTAGCACATAAACACATTAGCACTCAGGACACAGATAAACACGTAAACATAAATAGCTGAGTTGTATAATGTGGAATAAGGGAATGATTAACAGAATGTTTACAATGATTTTATTGTGTTTGTTCAGAAATGGATCATGTTTCAACTCTGGTGATGGTCAAAAGCTGTTTGAAGGAGCCATCCTTGATATTTTATTGCTTCATTCTCATCATGTATGTTACGGAGGGGCAGCGCATGTTTCACAGATGTTCTGCTTTATTCAACTGCACTTTGATATCTTGCTCAGTATTGTAATGAAAGCCACAGAATGGGAAACATTATTGGAAGATATTTGTCAGAGGAATGAGAGCCACATGGGATCTGGATCCAATCAGAATCAAACTCTTGTTTGTTTGCGCACCGAGAGAGACTGAATCAAACCGCCATCTGATTGATTATTAATAGACTTAGTCATGTGTTTAAAGAAAGAATTTGTGCATGCGTGTGCATGTGTTTGTGCGAGAGTGCTATCTTTGTTGGGACAAAGTATTGAAGTTGGCTCAGTAAAGTTTCAAGACATCGCCAAGAAAATAAACAAATTCTGGAGAGGTATTTTTTTTCTGTTAAATAATAAGTTGTCACGAAACAGACCACCGCCATTACCAGAGGTGTGCTCACCCCTCTCCCTCCGCATTTTCTTCCCTCTCCAAACCTACTCGCTCTCATTTTGACTCTTGATTCAGTAATGAATGCTCACCTAATTCAACACAGATTGAGCAACATGACATACTTTACTTTTATTTTTTACACTTCGTGCATGTGTGTGTGTGTGTGTGTGTGTGTGTGCAGTGAGGACCCAGGGGCTGTTGTCTGACTTCACTCTATCATGACTCTGACCCAAAATGTAATTTAATTCAAAACATTCAAACAATCATTTCAGGACACAAATATGGCTCCAATGAAACTTAATTCTCTAATCCCTAAGGTAACAGTACGGTTGAGTCGAACCTTCAGCGCCGTGTTTACAGTCACACACACACATACGAGTCCGTGTAGAAGATTACGGGGCAAACGTGCCAGAGTTTTTTCTGCTCAACATGTAACTGTCAAAAAGTATCAGTCAACACAAACTTTAATGGCAAACCTCAGTGTTGCGCAATTATGGATCCCACCAGCGTTCTGGGCAGAAGATCTGTAACCGGCCTGCTGAGGGTGGCGTCCTTGTTGCTGTGTTAGTGACTCCTGCTGGTTGGTGCAGAGTTTGTACAGAATGAGGAAGGACGTAGCGTGATCCTTCACTAACGTACTGGCCGCCTGGCGAGGCTCCTCTGTGACAGGTGAGAAGAAACAGCTCATTTGGCCTCGTACACCGATCAATCTTGAGAAGAAATTTCTGACATGTACCAATGTTTTCTTATCTGGGATTTGTTCCTTGGTAAGAACAGAATCTGTGCACGCACAAGAGCACGCTTTCTTCAGTTTTACAGTTGAATAACATTATAGGATTATAGGATTTGTAATATATTTATGCCTCCGTGGCAGCAACAGCCTTGGCCCATATTTACATACGTCATATGTACTTACATCCATCCCATCCTTGTACATGGGATATCTTGAGAACACCTTGAGGGAATTCCTTCAAATTTGGCACAAACATCCACTTAGACTCAATGATGAAATTATTGGATTTTGGTGCTCAAAGCCCAAAGGTCAAGGTCATGATGACCTTGCGTCTGCCACCTTCTTGTGAACGCGATATCTCAAAAACACCATGAGGGAATCTTTTCCGGATTTGCCAAAGACGTCCACTTTGACTTGGCAATGAACTGATAAGATTTTGATTAAAGGTTGGGCTGTACCCAAATCATAATTATCTCAGTCAAGTCAGATTCAGCTGTTAAATATGAATGTTTGATGATTCCCTTTTTTTAAAACCATACAAAGTTTCAAAGTTTGAACAGGGCTCAGCAGGATGTTTAGTGTGACAGTGGCATGCATGTAATATAGTAAACAAGCTAACTGTGCTAATGACGGATCGGAAATGTGCAACAATATTTTTTGCTAAATGCTAGATATCAAACAAAAGCCGGAGACTGTGTCATATTAAGTTGCCGTGAGCTGTAAATTCACCACTTCCAAGCAGAACAGAGAAGATAATGTTATGTAATGCATGTACCAAAGAGTAGCATGAAACTCAAGAGCGCTCATTCTGCAGCAAAATCTGGGGACTAAAACATCCTTAGAAGTACACTGCACAGCACACTGACTAGCCAAAAATACGAAACAAAACAAATAAGAACGACTGCTCAAGTTGAAGCAAGCTCAGCTGATCTCCGAATAACGTTTCAAATGTCTCACTTTTTCAATAAAATTGTGACATAAAGTATTAGCATATTGGATTCAAAAAGTTTGGTATCGTCCATCTCACTTGCACCAGGTGCTTTGTAATTGGGTGAGATCGACTGTGGATCATGTTGCCACCACAAGCAAATCACTCTGGATTTTGTTTATGGCTGGTATTTTATGGCAGTCCATCAGCCTAATAGTTTTTGAGACATGTCCCTTAAAATCACAAACATATGAACCTGCGTGTGGTGCTAGAAGAAGAGTCAGGGGATCAACAAAGTCAATAGCATTCATTCTGTTGGGTCCATGCAAAGTCTCAAAGGAATTTATGCAATTGTTTTGAGGTTTTTGGAGTCTGCACCAGAGTGGTGAACCCACTGACCGCCCCACTGATGGACAGAGGAACACTGGCTGCAGCCTAAAAATGCAAAAACAAAATAAGAGGGGTGAAAATCTTGGAGGGCCTCCATCAGTGAGAATGCCGCACTGCCAGGGAAATGCCCCGGCATCGCCACAATGTCTGATATACGCCGTTCCATAAAACTAATGGGCTCACCACAGCACCAAATTTCCTCACATCCCATATGTGACTGCCTGCATGCATGTCCGCATGTGGGCTTGTGTTTCCATGTTTGTGCCCGTGTGTATGTACTGTAGGTCTGAAACAGGAAACTGAGGGAAAAAAACAGCACTTTAGTAGATCCTGTGTGTGGAGGCCACTGACCACAGACAGACCACAGAGTGAGAGGAGCTCCACCGCAGCCTGCAGGGTGAAACAGGAGATGTTTGAGCTGACCATGCACCCAGCAGTCACCAACGCTGGGGCAAAAAACCCATAGAACAAGATTGATAATGTGGCTGTCTGATGCATATACACACATACACACTCATGCATGCAGGCACACATGCACCGCTGTCATCTGGCTGACATATGCCCTCTTGTTGCTGTTTGCACACAATCAAACACAGCAGCCTGTGCAGATACAAGCTGTTCTTAAGCCCCGTTTCCACCAAACATTTTCGGTAAAGTACCTTTGGAACCAGAGGTAACCCTTCAGACATGGTAACTAGACCCCAGCGTTTCCACCGCCCACAGTGCTCTTAAATGTGGGCGGGGTTGTTGTCACTCACTGCTTCTTCCAGCACTCACTGTATTTCCTCATTACCAGTGACACAGATGGAAGTCAGCACCTCGTTTATCGTCCACAGAACGAAACAAAATTAAACAGGCTGCAGTGAGAGTCTCTCTCCATGGGATATTTAAAATGGAGGGTTTGTGCGCTTCGTCCTTCTAAGGCAAGTTAAGGGGATTAATGTTGCTGGAGCCCACAGGAACGACGCTCCATGGTGCTCTTTTTCTCTGAGTGAGGATTAGGATATATGGGGTTCACATAACCTGATCGAATATAGAAATGCTTGAATTACTGAAAGTCTATGTCATATAAAAGCTAAAGTCATGGTCATAGATACATACCGAAATTGAAGGTGTGTGGATGGATTTACGTCATCGACTCATGCAGTGAGTATTTTAACAAGATAACGTCCCATCTTAGAAATTGCCAGCCGTCGGCCCAGTGAATTACAATTATTTTTTACTCAGACTCCAGCTGCTGTGAGAGGCAACAAAACACCCTTTCATTTTATAAATACAGTCTACTAATTAAACTCTCCACAGTATGAACAGTGGTTACATGAGCCTTTAAACCAGACACAACTCAGCCCTGAGCAAAGTGACCGTCCATTATTGACCAATCAACAGACTGCAGTGTTCACAGCTCCACCTTTTAGTACCAGATCTGTGTGCTAGGTACCCCAACAGAGCATACGAATCATTTTTTCATTTAGAAACTGGCAAGTCAGAGATTTAAAAAAATGCATCAGTGCAACTCTAAATAACATTAACAAGTAACACAATCAATACTAATGGTAACACGCTTGGCTAACTAGTTTCTATTTCAGAGAGGAGCTGCTTCTCTCTCAGTAAAAGTTAGTTAGCTGAACTTACTAGCTTCTATTTTTAGAGTGAAATACAAATTTAACAGCACCATGGTCGTCTAAAATAATGAATGTTGCTAGTATCTCAAACCCTGACAAAAAGACTCCCAAAAGAGAGAATTTTAAACAACTTCTCAGCCAATTTTATGTTAATAATCTAATTATTTATAATGTGTTTTTTGTCTCTCTGTGTAACTGCCCTCTCATTAGGGGTTTCTTCTACTCATAACTGAGGGATTTTATGACAGCCTATGGACCTGGTTTGTCCTGTAAAAGTACATTTCTAATTTAACATCATTTAGATAATGCTAATTAAGTCTCACCCCGTTCTCATTGTGCTTCTCTCCAGTGTTTCCACTTCTGCGACTCGTCTGATCCTGAGACTGCTGACTCCCTGCAAAAAGAAACAGTCGCCATCACAAACACAGGCAGGGCAGAGACACACAGGCGCGCACAGACGAGCGAGCACGCACGCACACACACTCGACTCGGAGGCAACAACCATTGTCAGGAATAGTTTGAAAATTCACTGACATGATTGCTCATGACAGAGGCATTTAAGAACTGGGACAGGCACTGCTGACTAAAGCCACCTAACTCAAACTTTTTTATAAGAAAGGCTTGATGGGAAGATGAGAGTGAATGATTTAAAGCTTCACAGGAAGAGATACAAAACTGGACACTTCTGTTGTACATCTAAAAATCATCGCATAGCGTAATGATACCTTTGCTGCAAAAATACACCTTCTTATTCATGTTCTAAATTCACATCGACTATGAATCAGACCAGGATTACATCAGAATGAGTTTGTTTCTCTGCCACCTGTTAATTGTGTGTGTGCTTCCTTTAAACACCTTCCCATGTGCATTGACTTTAATTAAATTCCAACACTGCATTAAAGTATCTCAGCGAGTCTATAATCATGGGCAGAGCTAGTTTCACTGAGCAATTTTAAGCTTGGGTGCATTTTACACGTGGCCCTACTCCACCCAAACTTAAATGCCAAACAATTCATGTCAATGCAGTGTCTCTTTGTGTGTGTGTAAAACTGGGGCAATGATTTATTGCTTTGGCATACCACATCAAGCATCAATTACACTTCAGGAAGGAGAAACACCAGCGTACATAGCTTAGCAGCCAGCCAGAACAGGTGTCAGGAATTTCCCCGACAACCCTCGACTCCACCCTCCACGCTCCAGGTAGAGACTACACAGAGCAGACACACCTCCAGACAGAGGAGACTGCGACAGTACTCACCTTGATCACTGCTCTCAGTTGGTGAATCTTCATGCCGGAGGAAGAACTTGACCTCTTGTTTCCGAGGCCCCCATTTCTGCAGATGTTCATACATCATGTGTTCAAAGGGGATCGCTCGCTCTACATAGACAGAAAAGATGTGATTAGTGATGATTTATTTATTTTACCACGAAGTCCCTTGAGATAGAAACCTCTTGTCCGAGGGAGACCTGGCCAAGACAGCACACCAGTTATAGTTTAAACAGAAATAAAACACAGCAAACAGGAAAATACAATTATCAAACACACAAGGAAGAGGTTAAAACCAGCTCAAATAAAACAGCTGCATTTCTCAGTTACCTGGACGTTTAACATTGCTTTAAGTTTTCCTAAGGACACAAAATTATCAGCCATATAATGGAAACAAGCAATCTAATTCAGTTTTCTAGCACATGTCCAACAAGTGAAATGCAAAATTCTGTTTGCCAGTTAAAAGCAAACTTAAGAAAAAAGTTTGACATTTTGGGAAACAGGCCTGTTAGCTTTCTTGCCTGAGAGTTACATTAAACACACTCACATATCAGTCTGTTTAATATGAAGCTGCAGCTAGCCGCTGGTTGGCACAAACGCTGTACACAGGAGGAAACAGCTACCCTAACTCTGTCCAAAGGTGATGAAATGTGCCAACCAGCACATCTTACGTTCATATATTAACTAGTTAAACATCTTGTTTGTTTAATCTGTAAACCAAAAACTACAATTTGTGGTTTAAGAGAGGAGGATGTGCCAGACAATTTCTTGGCCAGGCTTGCGGCTTTTCCCTGTTTCCAGTCTTTGTACTAAGCTAATCAACCTGTGTTTTGGCTGTGGCTTCATATTTAACGGGTAAGTGGTCAATCGAAGGCCATATTCAAAGAGAGCAGCTGTTAATCATGTCTATCACAGCTGGCAGTGCTGATTACTACATTGCCTATTTCTTGTCTATATATATCGCAACATCTGATCAATCCATATAAATTTTAGGCTTAAAATAACAACTTTTGATTACGCCTAACCCACTTTCGATTTAAACCCCACCCACTTCT
>JAPZEB010000021.1:27608935-27621750 GCA_029783705.1 Chaetodon striatus
GAATGGTTGTCTGTCTCTGTGTGTCAGCCCTGTGATAGTCTGGTGACCTGTCCAGGGTGTACCCTGCCTCTCGCCCAATGTCTCCCGTGACTCCTAAGGGGATAAGCAGTTATTGGGTACAGTACTAAGGCTCTGTCCACCTGCGATCAGATTACCAGAGACATGTTTATATCAGGTATAAACAGGGCCTGTATGTGCAGTGATGTGAGTGACCTCAAGCCAAACAAACAGACTCGTTCAATAGGCCTATAGCACTGCCGGTCACTGCAGATGACTATTGATATTGGTTATATTTTCATTCTTGAGAGTTTTTCTTGATCTGAAAATGAGCACAGGACAGTGGAGGTCAGTTTCTCTCTCTCATGCATCTGCACACAAAAACACATGTACACACCTCTGACATCTGGTGTATGTTAGATCTGTTACAGAGTGTATGTATCTCAAAGCCAGAGGGGGTGAAGCCATCAATCAGCCTCTCTTTTTTCTCTCTCCTCATGACGCTGGAGGTTACGAGAGGAAAGATATTATTTGTTTACTGTAACAGTGAATTTAAAGCTTTAAAGCCTTTTTCCTGTTTCAACTCAAAATAGAACAAAGCGAGGAGCTGCATGCTGGTTAGTCGTACACAAAGCTTTATATCACAGCGAGGACCTGTCATCGTCAACAGGGTAACCTGAGGTAATCAGGCTAAGCTGGACTCTAGTCTGAAGGGTAAATAAGGAGATTCAGTTACATATGACTTGCAAAGGCCAATGTAACTGCTTCTGGGGAAAATGTGTGTGCTGCAAATCACACACACACACACACACACACACACACACATTCATGGCGCATGTGTTTAAGTGGTGCAGAGCTAACAGCATTTTCTCATTGATCCAGATGTAAGGTCATACTGGTCGTAATTCAATATGTGGACAGTTCCTCTGTGTAACAGTAGACTCAGCCCTGATTGGATAAGTTTGGAGACGGGGAGGGAGGGTGTAAAATGTAATAAACGGCTACACACTGCAGGAGAGAGTAAAACAGGACTGACACTTGTGATCACACTTCAATGGACACAAGAACTCGCAGATGGTTACTTTGAAATGCAAACTCACAATCAAATTACACAAAGCCACGTTTTTGACATATTCAGTTCAGCCATGTGTTTGGTGATGTTGGCGCTTTGATGACTGCCTGATCTGGGGTGCTCACCCCTGTGTGTGAGGATGCTGCACCTTATAAAATGTAGAGCCAAAGACTGTATTATTAAGTCGGACAACATGACAACTCCCCAAAGTGAAGCCACAACATCTGGATCACCTCCTGGTGGCTGGCTGTGGAGTAGGTCCTAAACCTGGCCCCCTCTAAGTTAGCAGATGGGACATGGGCCAAACTTAAAAATCTAAGTACATGTTAAACAATGTTTTCCCAAAGTTGTTTTTTGACATTTTAGGTTGCTGATATATGTTCAGTTGTTTTTTTCTCTGCTAAGTTTGGTTTGAAATAGTTCTTTAATGCTATAAAAAAATGGGGTTTGGCGTCATGATAGACAGCTATGTGTGCCAAGATCACGATCAAAAATGTACTTTCTTGTCCCTCAAAGTGGGTAATTTGTCTTGGGCTTTGTTGTACAAGTTGCTGCCCTCCCTACCAGAGGGCAGCAGCTTGTACTCCGTATGCAGAACATAAGATGAGTCATTAATGATCTATTTGGCTTGACTTAGAATAGCCTGTTTAAAAATAGTCTGCATGAAAATGTGCTCTATGACACCAATTATTTTACATGCAGTATGGATCAGTCGGAACAGTTCGGTTGTTAACTGCACCGAGACGTTACTGAACCAAGCTATGACGCTGAACCTGATTAGATTCCCTAAGACTGCCAGATAAAAAAAATTAACATAAACCTTTGATCAACACCATGGACTCTCAGATGACGTAAGAAATGCGACCGTTGTTGTAATCTGCTACGGAGACTATCAACATGTGTGTTACAGGTTTGTGAGTTGTCAGCAAAGACACTGAGATATTTATAGGAACTCGATACCATGGAAGTCACTGCTGCGCTGACTCTGGCTCAAAATGGCGTCACCAGCACAAGATGGCAGTGGCTGTATCCAGGATATTTTGGCTTTATTTTTGTACAGTGGGAGGAAGTGAAGCCATGTTGTTCATCTTTATATACAGTCTATGTGTCGAGCACTTTAATGATATGTGTTGAATGGTGGTAAGATGCTCTGTTGTTGTTGTTTTTGCGTTATTATAGTTGTCTGTTTATTTATTTGGGGATTGCTGTACAGTACAAACTGAATTTCATAAAGGACTAATAAAGCTATTTACCACACCAGGTATCCCTCTCTGTGTTTTGGGACCCCAGAGAATGGTGTGAACAGTTTGATATAACCTCTGACTATCTGTAAGACTAGTGCAGCTAGATAAGCAGGGATGACGTCTGGACAGCTGAGCGGGCCGTGGCATTCAGAAGAACTGTCTGTCAAGCAGATGGGGCCACCTGATATAGCATTGCCTAAATGGATACAATGTAGATATAAGGTCTGGTCAAGCAGCTGGGTATCTGCTCTTTGTTTGTGGGGGGAAGGACTCAGGGCACAAGGTCAGGGTTAAAGAACGGTGTCACCTGTCAGACGGCTCAGTAGATTTATGACTTATTAATGCCTGCATCCGGGGAATGTTCATCCAACTTTTGGCACATTTTTCCATTTGTATGCCATTTGGGCCCTCATGCCACCCTCATGGAGTCTCTTTCTGACAGTATGGTCAGAAACATGCACACCAGTAGCCTGCTGGAGGTCATTCTGTAGAGCTCTGGCAGTGCTCTTCCTGTTGCTTTCTCATACAAAGGAGCAGATACCAGTCCTGCTGCTGGGTTGATGCCCCTCTACAGCCCTTCCAACTCTCCTCTGGTAACAGCCATCTCCTGGTATCTCCTCCATGCTCTTGAGACTGTGCTGGAAGACACATTAAACCTTCTTGCGACGACATGTATGAATGTGCCATCCCGGAGGAGCTGGAGGAGCTGGAGGAGCTGGACTACCTGTGCGACCTGATTGAGCAAAACTAGAGAAGAATTAGTCAGGAAGGATAAGGAGAGAGCAACTGTCTGTGGACACCACTTGTAAAACCATTCCCTTTTGGGGGGTTGTCTTGCTTTTGCCTCTCCATTGCACCTGTTGACACTTTCATTTGCACCAAAGCAGGTGACAGATTGATATCCCTGAAGTTTAACTGACTCTGTGTTAGACTGTGACTATTAACTGTTCCCTTAATTTTTTTGAGCAGTATTCTTTCCTTGTCCGTGAGGGTCCACTTAAATTCTTGTGAGGTAAATGTGGTCATCTATCCTTGTCCATGAGGGCCCACACAGACCCCTGTGTGGAGGTCTGTGCTCATGTCTCATCTCGTCACCCCAAAAAGCACATGAACTTTCAAGTAAACAAGCACAATGTAAGCTTTGTACATCTTCCCTCTCACACCTCTACTGAAATTCGATCTCCTCAGCAGTAAATTGTGCATGCTCTGTCAGGTAATACAAGTTGGATTTAGCACCGTGACACCATCAGCGCAGGTTGCTGATGTAGGCTACTTTTAATCTGCCAGAAAGTGGCGTAATGATAAATGCTGGTTCAGCCAGTTTGACTGGCAAAACCAGAGACTGACCCAACTCTACAGAGTTTATGATATTTGTACTTCATCTGTCAGAATGACTCAAGCGCTTGATCACACTTGGAATGACAATGACTCACATACAGAGACTGTTTTTGTTTTTTTGGTCATGCACACCCACGACACCCACTGGTACATGACTGTCCAATATGAAAAGAAGTTTCCAAATCATTAAAAATACATTGAGAAAGTTGGTGTTGGAGCCCAAAAAGAGACAAAAGAACCACCCGATATTTTTGGCAGACTCAGCCTGACCCCACTACGACCTGAGCTCAGGGTTACTGTAGCACCACCAGCTAAAGACTACAGACGAACATACACAGCAGATCTGACCAGGTAGCCCAGCTGAGCCAGGTGCAGTTATGTTTATGTTCCCTCTGTAATTTTAGCAAATATTATTGCAGCCTGCGGCCCTTGACTCTGCTCTGCTGGTGCGATTAGCTTGGACAACTGGCCAAAGCTCATTCACACAGAGTGGGCCCAGTTGAGACAGAGAGAGATCACACAGCTCCAGTTGGTTTGGTCCAGATCATTTTGACACAGAGAAGGACAAGACATTGAGTTGACCCCGATGCTCGATTGATTCAATTATTTCATCTGACATACATATTTTAAAATCCTCTCCTCAGGTCTCTGTGTCCTCGTACAATCTGTCCTTTGGCTTTGTCCCACCTACCCTGCTCATTTTCTCCATAAGCAGAGGGAACTAAAAGCATGTCTAATTCAATGTTCTGTTGAATTTCGTTCACACACGGCTCACATGCACTCAGTGTAACACAAAGCAGAACATGTTTATGTCCTCAGTGGTCTCAATTTCATTGAGACACGGGGACAACTTTGGATTGATAGCATAACAAGTAAACAAGTAAACATTACGTAGCACTTTCTGAAAGAGACATTACAAAGAGGTTTAAAGAGGAATTATAAGAAGTGGGATCAAATAGAAAGGAAAACAAATGAGAGCCAGAGTAGAAAAATGAAACATACTAACCTGAAAATATAACATTGTAAGTGCAGGAATGGCAAAAGCACCATCACCTTTAGTTTTGATGTTAAACACAGAGAGCAGGCCCTGATCTGCTCCTCACTGTGGTGAGTGGGGACAACAATAATTAATAATAATAATATAAAAATAATAATAATATAAAATGATAATAAAAAAAATAAATGATTGAATCAAAAGATAAAATCTAAAAAACAACATAGAGCAATCTGAACCAATAGACATTTCTTGACTAAATCCTTGGGAAATTGTGTGTGTGTGCATATATATCTCAAACCCTTAAACTGGAGGATACCTTTCTGTATCTCTTTACTGTGATACAGAAAAGAGATACAGAAAGGTATCCTGTATCTCTTTATTGTGATTAGTTCTTATTTCCAGTGTAAATCTTTCGACTCATTAAACCTTTTTACATCTTTTTCTGCTTCTGATTGTTGTAGATTGTTTAGTTCATAAAAATGAGTTGAGTTAAAAATAAAAATGCCAAGAGAGACAAATGAAAAGTGCAACATAGGAATGTAGAAAATATTAAATAACTTATTATATATGAATATTAAATTAATTTAATACTTTGAAATCCAAACAATTGCATTGCCAATTAATATTAGGTTAGAAATTACATTTGCCTAATCCATTGTGACTTCCGGTATAAACCACGCCCACTTCCGGTATTTCATCTGAATACAGATACAGATGTTGTCATTGTACATCCATAATAACAATGATAACAAACCGTGGGTTTATGCGGCTTTGGTGGCACATGAATGCAAAGAACAGCATGGGACCAAGAACTGAACCCTGAGGCACACCATTTATGAATGATGAAACATGATTCATTAATCCAAAGGGACAAAACATTCAGATCCATTTCCATTTCCATGTGCAATTCCTGAAATAGCCTCTGAAGTGCTGCCCACTCACTCCTTATTTAGCAATCCAAATAGTGAAAAAAGTCAAAGTTCAGTCATATTATCGGACAATTCCAGACGTACAAAAATGCAGCACAATATCAAGCAGACGCAGAATGCAGCAGTCAGCAGAGTCCATGCAACAAGTGTCTCAGAATGCAGTTTGAGTAAGCCTGATTGGAATCTGTCAAAGATATATATATATATTTTTAAATGCTGAGGAGGATTTTCATGAGGGCATGGGGAGAAGATCTGTCAGGAAATGAGAGACAGCTGTTTGCAACTAAATATAGGCTTTGGCCATTTTCAAGACTGAGAAAGACCAGCAGTAGTTAAATAGCCCAGATAACGGCTGCATGTTTAAAATATAGAAGTTTAAGAAATGAATCTTTGAATTGGCTCAGAACAGGATGGACAGAATTTTCTGACCACAGAAAACATACAGGTGTGATGTTAAATATTATATCAGTGATTTTGTGAACAAAAAGTGCAATAATTATTTGACTGAATGGGAACAGGAACAAGAAGTCAGCTGTCTAGAAAAATAAACCTCTTTCTTTTTAATTAGCCATCACTTCAAACGGATAAGCAGCTCATGTGTCCTTGTGGTTGTACGCTCTGTCAGAAATATCTGTGTACCACTTTAGTTTTCTGCCATTGATTCATCAGTTCAAGCTGCAGTTTGCATGCTATTTGTTATCCATGGAGAACGAGAGGAACTGGAACAGGCAGTGCAGTGGAGATCAAAGTTACACAGCGGTTGTTGCAGTTTCACTATTTGCCAAATCAGTAAATGTTGCTAAATAAGGAGAATTAAATGCATCATTTACTTGAGTTCCTGTGCTGGACAGAAAGAATGTCTGCGTGTGCCACTATCGAGAACCAAGTTAAGATGGTGTTTCTGTTTCTGAATGTTGGTCTCATTTTGGGGCAGCCTTAGGGGCCTTCATACCAAGATGAGTCAACTTTGTCCTTTTATGGCTTCCGGACACTTATTACTCATTTGGATGAGCTAATGCGCACATGCTGAAAGGAAAACACACGCGCACACACACACACACACACACACACACACACACACACACACACACACACCCTGCATCATACAAAAGCCCTTTTGGAGAAAATTATAAATTGCGAGCTAACTATGAACTACTGACATTTTAGTCCTGATAAACAGGATGTGACTTGTTAATAAAGCCACCATCCCTGCCAGAAATCCCCTTTATTACTCGAACATGGTGGTCTTAGATGTCTCAATCAAAATAATGAGGTAATAGCTGCTGAACTGTAACATTTTTGGATTATTTGGCATTCCTACAAGAAGGAAAATGAGTTTTGCCCTATTGCTACAATAATAAATAGATGAATCACCTCTTACATAAGCAAAGACTTTTAAAGCTTCAATTATAGTGATAATTGTTTGGCCACTTAAGACAGGGGAATAAGTTGCAAACACAAAATTGACTTATTTTAGATTTAGATAGTCGTTATGGCAAATGTGCAAGCAAACAGTTGCCTATTTAAACATCTGGCAGACACTAACATTCATTTGGAGTCTGGTCATTTCTGTGAACAGATATCTGTATGTGTACAGCATGTATGGAGTCTGTCTGTGGTCAGAGTAGTATTGATCGATTACATTTGAGCAGCAGGTGATCAGTTTATTAGGAAGGCAGGACACAACAGCCGAAATTCAATCTCGGAACCCATCAGCCATCGTCTGACGATGATTTCGCTTTTTATTAGCTTTTCTATATTCATCTGTGTTCATACACAGATACCTGTTTAGAGAGATTAGCCAAAATGACCAGTGCAAGGAAGAGGAAACTGTGGCCCAGATGCCTGCTTGTTACACCAGATCTCCTGACATACACTCACCAGCCACTTTATTAGGTACCCTTTGCTAGTACCAGGTTGGACGCCCTTTTGCCTTCAAAACTGCTTTAATTTGATTTTATATTCTTTATTTATCCCTAAGGGGAAATTCAACTGTTTCACATCCCTAGAGATGGTTGTGTGTGAAAATCCCAGTAGATCAGCAGTTCCTGAAATACTCAGACCAGCCTGTCTGACACCAACAACCATGCCACGTTCAAAGTCACTTAAGTCACCTTTCTTCTCCATTCTGATGATCAGTTTGAACTTCAGCAGGTCGTCTTGACCATGTCTACATGCCTGAATGCATTGAGTTGCTGCCATGTGATTGGCTGATTACATATTTGTGTTAAGAAGCAGTTGAACAGGCGTACCTAATAAAATGGCCGGTGAGTGTAGATGCTCCACTTTGTTCAATAGCTAGTCACTAACTATGTCTGTCTGCTATACAGTACTGGGAAGGTAGTGTACAGTAGGATTATCAGATCTAGTTTGCTAAAAAAAAATAAAAAATAAAAAAAAATTTAAAAAAATAAATTGGTTGCATCTGGAAACACTGACTATGTTTACATGCACAAAATATTTTAGGTTTTGCCCTCATTCCAAAAAAGACAACATTCCCACTAAGCTGATTACATGGCTAATGAAAATGAATATTCCAATAATATTACTGATTACATGCCGCAGTGCATACTCTGATTAATGTGCCCCAACATGTTGTTTATCATGTCAAAATATAAAAATAGAACAGCTGGAGCCGCTTGTGCCATTTTGTTCAAAGTTTTCCATCAGTGTCAGACTTGTTCGACTGAGCAAACACAGCCTCTGTCCTTCATTCCTTCAACTACTGTCTTGAAAAAAGGTTAGTGTTGTGATATTTGCACCTATCCAAAAACCTGTTGATATTCCAAACTTTTCCAGTGTTTTAAACCAGGTGTGTTTCTCCCTCTGACCAGAAATGTAGGCTTTTCTAACAGGCATGCACCCCTACCATAGCCTTGCAAACCATTGGCGAGTTGCGTACAGCGTATCCATGACAATGGATGACCGCAAACATGTAAGAGGCCATGTGTTGCAAACTGCGGTAAAATCCCCATCTGAGACACATATTCCAAATGCACTTTATACATATTCAAACAGTGCTCCTAAAACCAGAATAATACCAGCATATCCCACGTGTCTTAATAGTTGCCAAGTGTAGTAACAAGAGATACAATAACAAGAGATGCATCAATTATTTACGCAATACAAGACACGTAATAGGCAGGCATGAGATCAGCTTCTATTTTTAATGGATTGGAAATGCTCCCATTTGTTATGCAATTAACTTATAAACTCAGAGCCAATTTGATTTACTATGAGGGATCCAGCTAAAAACAAGTTATGTGTGGTGGCCATTTTGAAACTCCAAGATGGCCAGCACAGAGACATTGGTTTCGGGGTTTGTCACACACTAAACTTTTCAAAAATGTATAGCTTATAAACTCCCCAAAGATTTTGAACAAAGGTTGAAATCTGGACTTTGTTAACCTGAGTATAATGTGAAAATCCTACATTAGGAATATCCAAACGGAATATGCTGTTTGCATGATCCAAATTCAGAGTATTGTCATATTCAGGATAATAGTGGAATAATTGTGAGCATGCAAACATAGTCAGTGTGAACCAAAATGTTTCAGTTTTGGGCTGTAAAACTAAAAACATGACCCCAGAGATACTAAATCACTCCATAGAGCGAAGGGGAACTGAATCGGTTTTTAATCCTCTGTGGGTTCACTGCTATGAGTAACACACTTCACAAAACAATTAGTCATCTGATAACTTGTTATTATAAAAAATGTTGATAAGTGCAGGTTTAAAGGCAGCATCTGCAAAAGTGAAAGAATGTATCCACTCCTCAGATATGCATGTGTTGTAAAGCATTGAAAAGAGTTCACAAGGCTCACACATGCATGTTGTTCTCTGATTGTTAGCCCAATGACATGTTTTTCAAATATCCTATTGAATCCCCTTCTGTTAAAGTCTGGGGCGCTGCCATCATGATTGCACAGATTTGAAGTTAGCTCAGTGTCACAGCGTCTGCTGCACACACATGCAGGGACAGACACTTAGACTGATGGCTCTGGTGCCAAAGAGTCTGAGTGTGGTTCTAATGGGGGGTCTGAGAGATGCTGAGTCCATTTAGATACGGTGCTGGACACGCTGCACATGAAAGCAAGACTCCTCACAGAAACCCAAAATGGGAACACAAACAACAGCAGCACATGGGGAGACACACCAGGACTAAACTAATATCACATTTGAACAGGGATTACACAGGACAGTTCTCAGGTGTTGCTGGTTACGGCTTCCTGCAGAGGAAGGATCCTCAGTCCGCTTTTTAACCCCAGGAGCAGAGCTGGATCTGAGGCTGGAGCCGGAGTCTGACACCCGGACTCTCCAACCTGCTGAGAACGGCTGGGCTCTGTCTCAAATCCAAAATAACATTGCATCTATGGTTTTGTGCCGCAATCCCATCTGGTCTCATTTTAGATTTGTAATAATGGAGTGATGGTGTGGACGTTTTGGTCTAATCAAAATGGATTGCGTTCATCTAGCGTTTGGTGAAAGTGTTCCAAGGACTACATACCTGACAGATGCAGGGTTTTGGGTTAGAGTTTCAAAGGGGTCAGATGTGACATGTAGGTTTTGCGCGTGTTCCTGCATCCTCACATGTGTGCACAGCGTATGATGAAGGTGTGAGCAGCGGAGTGAAGTGAATGATTGCGGTGCCAAACGTTGACCTCATGTGGCTTTTCGTGCCCTTCTCGTGGAAGGTATTTGAAGTTTGACTCAGTCCCTCAGATCTCACATGTGGCTTATATTTGCACTGAAATACCTCCCAGAGCTATTGGCTGCTTTGAAATGGATGTAAACATGAAGCTCTTTGCCATTTATCTCAGGCCATTTGGCTGTCTTTATAGTGTCACTGCTTTACAGGGGCATAGGAGGGTATTAAAACCTGCTATTACGGAGGGCTGTTTATCCCATCACGGTCTGTGTGTGTGAAAGTGAGTGAAAGACAAAGGGATAAAGAGAGATTTCACAATACTACTCAATTTGTTGACATTGCCCAATTAAGTGAAATGCTAACTTTGAGCAAACACAGAACAAATGTGGTTTGAAAATGGCTTTTTGAGTGTCCTTGTCCGCTCTCATTCATGAACACCGAAATTTCCCCAAAACTTCGTGCTTGCTTGTCAGTTACACAACACTGCGGTGTGGCATGCTGCCCTGTTATTGTTAACTGGCCCAGGCTCCATGTTAGACTTATGGAGAAAACAGCTCCTTTGCTGAAGCTGATGACGGACATGTGTTTGATACTTTCTGGGAATCTCTTGAGGTCTGTCAGACCAAATCAAATTGAGGCCGTATCGTTACAAAAGATCTGAATTGCAATAATTTCTTTGTTGAGTTAGACCTATTTGGTTCATTTTGCGTAATCTGTATTTTAAGTTGATTATATCTATAAATTGAAGCCACAGTGTCTTTAATTCAATCGGAATAATTCCTATGTAACTGATATATAACCTGGCATTGTAAGTGACATGTGTTAAGATGTATTTATGCATCGTCTCAGCCTTCGCTCTCTGCATATGTAGATACTGGAAAGGGGAATGAGGATTGCAAGATCATTTTTAGAGCATATTTGCAGAGGAGTCATTGTCTGCACAGAGTCCCCTGCTGTTTGTGGTGTATTTAAACCCTGGGAATCAGCTTTTACATTGTGGGTAGGGATCAGAAATGAAAAGGGGAGTGAAAAGAGAGACGTCTGTTCTGAGAAACAGAAGGAAAGCACGCATTTTCTTGTTATTACAGTAATCGGCTGAAAAAAACGACCCGGTGGTCACTGAGTGCAGCTGAGAGATCCTTATTCTGAACTGAGTCTAACATGATCATGTTACACTACTGAGGATGGAGAAACACTACAAAACCTGAAGTGATAAACCAGGTGGTAACTAATGAGTCTGTGAGGTCTAACAAAATTTTCTCGCTGGAATACTCCCCCACTTAACTGTCACATAAACAATAAGGGTTATGGGTACATGAGAGTAGACTTGAGCAAAAGTTAATTTTCTACAATACGTCCACAAGCAAGCATAAAGAAATTGTTTGACGTTTTAATATTAATCATCAGTACAATGAAATACATTTTATTTATTGGTGCTTTTCAAGACAGTCAAGGTCACCTTACAGGCAAAGATAGAGAAAATAACAACTGATTAAAAAAGTCAATGAGATTGGGACATAAAGTAACTTAAAAAAAAGAATAATAAAAATACTTATAACATAAATAAATAATCAGTGAATAAAATTCTGTGTAAATAGTGGATGTGTTTGCTGAGGTGGATTTGGAGCCAATTAGAACTAGCTCAGTTTTATCGCTATTTAAGTTGAGAAAGTTGCAGGAGAACCGGGATTTGATTTTCTGAAGGCAGTCAGAGTGGACAGTGGGCAGGAGGATGGAGGTAGGTTTGGTGGACAGATAGAGCTGGGTGTCATCTGCATAGCAATGGAAGTGGATGTTAAAATTACAGAAGATGTAACCGAGAGGAAGTAGGTATATGATGAACAGAAGGGGACCCAAGACAGAACCTTGAGGAACACTGGTAGTGACCGGTAGTTTTGGGAAATATGCTTTGCTAGCTTGCCAAAAGTTGGAGAATTGGAGAAAAAATTAAAAACCACTCTGATACAGGAAGTGTGCTGGGCTTTGAGGCCATATTCACATAGTGGCCAAACCATGTAACTGCAACATTGGGGTCCATCACATGATGGCATTGGGCCCCCCAAAAACATTTTTTTTATATAGGCGTACATTGGAAAAGAGACTATAAATTGGTGGATTCATTTTCTGGAGCGTCATGTGGGTTGCGGGCCCATTCTGAATGGACTTTAAGAGACTTATAAATGTGTCAAGTTTGTACGGCTGCCTCTGACTAAGAATAATTTAGAGCCATTAGTCAACTAGTCGCCCGCATGTTTACAATAACAATTTAATTATCAAATGATATAATTTGGGCGGGGCAACATAATGGTTTGAGTTGAAGGTGTGAGAAAGAATAGTCTCAGTAACATTGTTAACACTGTGCTGCATTACAGAGAAGAGACATTACTACATTACTAATGAACCTTCATCAATATAGGCCCATATTTTATCTACAAATTCACATCACACACTGAGCGAGCCGCCTGTTAATGACGCTGTGGGCTAATGGACATGTAGCTACTTCCATGTTTCACGATACGTCATGTTTGTAGTCGACCAATGAAGATGAGTTTACATATCACCTTGGGTTGGTCCTTCACCTTCTCAAAAT
>JAPZEB010000021.1:27637639-27648773 GCA_029783705.1 Chaetodon striatus
GTGGTTAGCTTTGCTTAGCATACAGACTGGAAACAGAGGAACAGAAAGAGCTAGCCTGGTTCTGTCCAAAGGTAACAAGATCCACCTAGCAGCTCCTCTAAAGCTTACTAATCACTATGTTACATCTTGTCTTTTCTAATCCTCCAAAATCTGAAGTATGAATAACAGTTTTTTGGGTGTCATGTCTCGGAATATTTCTTGGTCAGGACCAATAACTTTTTGTAGTCTCTGCTGGTTGCCTGGCAACTGGTCTAGCTTAAGGGTAAGGTAAGCAGCTGCATATTTAGTGTATAGACATGTTCATGTGTCAGTCTTCTAATCCTCCTCTCAGCAAGACAGCAAACAAGTGCATTTCCCAAAATGTCAAACTGTCCCATTTGGCATTCTGTCTTCCTGTGGGACCTTCCCTGGGCCACAATTGTTTACACAAAAATTTGTAACATTTTTCTCTATTACTTTTTTGCAAACTTCTTTGGTTTCCGCTGCCCCTAAACGATCAAAGATACCATTCTTTTGTCAGCTCTGTAAGCACTGAGCTCAGCTGCAGGGCGTGAGCCAGCGTCATTGGCAGATCTGCCGAACTGCCTGTGTGCTGTGTTTGCGTTGGGTGGGTATTGATTTTGTGTTTGTCCTGGTAAATACTGTATTTTGGAACCCAGTGCCTCACTGAAATCTGGACAGAGTTGTTGGATGGTAACAGAGGAGAGGGAATGACACACATGGGAGAGAGGTAAAAGAGTGCATGGAGCAACAGTAAAACAGCAAGTAGGAAAGAGGTAGAAAAATGTGAGTTTGAGAGGACAAAGGGAAGAGATGGAAAGCAGATAAGAGAACAGTAAAATAACAGAAGTATAAAAGAAGATGGGAAAAGAGAAAAAAGACAGTGGGGTAGAGATGCAAAAATGAAAGCAGAAGAAGAATAATGAGGAGGAGGAAGAAGAAACTAGACTGCAGCGTTCATTCTTACTTGGAATACATACAAACATGCAGCTCACCTCCAGCAGAGAAGACAAGATTTGTGGCCAAATCATCCACCACCCTCTTTTCCCACTCCCTCCCTTTGCTGCTCAAGAACTTAATTACAGCGATAATTTGGCCTTGTTTGTTGTAGCCATTATTACATTCTGTAAGCACCGGTCAGCTAATGAAAACACAGACACCAGATCATAGAGGTGATCAGGCGTCTGCCTAAAAACCTGAAGAGGAAAAAAAAAAGTTAAGAAAAGAAAGAACCGTCAGATGCAGTGTCAAGCCATGTCAAGTATAATGAGCACCAAAGCGTTGTGTGTGCTCACTGATGCCAGCAGACATGATTAAGAAAGAACTAAAGACAAAGGGAAAATAATAAAGATGAGTTGGTGCTTAATCTTGGTTGTTGACTGTGGTGTGTCATTTTAGGAAAATGAGACAGTGAGAGATAAATGATCCTCCTAATGCTTGCTTTGTCTCTAATTAAGTAAAATTACAGACTTTCCTTCATTTAAACATCAACTGAAGACCCTTCAAGATCTAGACAAGCCTAATTACAAAGAGGAGCAGCATACACCAGAAAAACTGTTGTCCCCTTCAGCTTAAGTAGTGCTTTATATCTAATGTTTGATGTAGCTGATTGTGACAATGATGGGATGTATAGTTTAAACATAAAACTCCCACATCTTCTATCGAGACAAAAGCAGAACATAAGAGAGGCAGATGGGGGATTGTCATTAGGATTTGATGTGGGTTTTGTCTGTACCAGACTCAGAATAATGTCCGTCTAGTCACATTCAGTTGTTTAATATGAATATTGGACGATTCGTTTTCCATATAAACTTTTAAAGTTTGAACGGGGTTCAGCGTGACGTTCAGTGTGACAGCGGCATTCATGTAATACAGTAAACAAGCGGCCAGAGACTGTGTCATATTAAGTATCTGTGAGCTGCAAATTCACCACTTCCAAGCAGAAGAGAGACGATAATGCTAATTCAGAGCCTTATGGTGGAAAGTGTCTCCTCCTCTGTGCCGCTGCATCATGTCCGCAGCTCCACATTCCCTCAATCAGAACTGAACTAGGAAAAATGTCTCTCCTACAGTCCACCTTATAAGTGGAATAATCTTCAAAAGACCTTATTCTTTGATTCTTTGCTGGCATTACAGCTGTTCAAATGCCTTATTTACAATCTTGTTTTAATTGATTGTAAATGCTTTTAACTGCGTATCCACTCCATAGCATGTTTATTATCCTGAACCTGACTTTTTTAACTGTTAAATTGACACAAAACAAACATCATATCAAATGATAGTGAATATTCCAGGTATAACAGAACCAAACATGTTTTAAATTACATGCAAAATAGTGTGACTATTAAAATCATAAACTGCAATGAACAAAAATGTGAACACAACACTTTGTTTTTGCTCCCATCTCTCCTGAGTTGAAATAAAAGATGGAATATTTTTTCTATGCACTCAAAAAAGCTTGCATCTCTCATATTTTGTTCGCAAATTTGTTTGAATTTGTGTCAATGAGCACTTTGCAAACATAATCCATCCACCTGACAGGTGTGGCATATTAAGATGCTGATTAAATGGCATCATTACTACACAGGTGTGCTCTAGGATGGTCACAATAATGGGCCACACTAAAATGAGCAGTTTTATCCCATAATACAATGCTACAGATGTTGCTAGTTTTGGAGAAGCGTGCCAGTGGCATGCTGACTGCAGGACTGTCCACCAGAGCTATCACCTGTAAACTTAATTTTCAGTCAAGCTGTCTCCAATGTATGGCGGCACTGTGGTGTGGTGGTTAGTACTCCCGGGTGCGGGAGCCCTTCTGTGCAGAGTTTGCATATTCTCCCTGTGTCAGCGTGGGTTTTCTCCAGGTACTCCAGCTTCCTCCCACAGTCCAAAGACATGCCTGTCAGGTTAATTGGTGACTCTAATTTGGCCGTAGGGCTGAATGTGAGTGTGAATGGTTGTCTGTCTCTATGTGTCAGCCCTGTGATAGTCTGGTGACCTGTCCAGTGATTCCCCCGCCTCTCGCCCAGTGTCAGCTGGGATAGGCTCCAGCACCCCTGCGACCCCTAACAGGATAAGCGGTTACAGAAAATGCATAAATGCATGAATAAATTGACCTGACCCTGGAAAACAAATAACCAACACATTTTTACTTTAAATGATCAATCACTTATTATTATGTGGTAGATGATCAATTAAGGAAAGTGCTTTAAATGTGCAATCTTAGTGTCAAAGGTGCTATTTTAATAATAAAGCTCCTCGATCATTCTCATGCTCTGAGTCAGCAAATTGCTCTACCAAGACTGATTTTTTTAGTGAGCCTGTGTTTAAAATTGAATCTGCCACTGTGAGTAATTGGCCCGTGGTGTGAAGATTGACTGACTAAGTTTACATGCACAAATTATTCAGTTTTTTTGCCCTCATTCTGAAAAAGACCATATTCATACTAAGCTCTTACATGGATAATGAAAATGAATATTTCAATAATATTCCCGTTCACATGCAGCAGTGCATACTCCCTAACGTGTCCTAACATGTTGTTTATCATGACAAAATATGAAAACGTGGAGCGGCTGTCGCTTGTGCCAGGATTCTTTCAAAGTTTTTGAGAACGTCATTTTGTGGCAAACTTGGTTGACTGTGCAAAACAGCCTCCCTCTTTCATTCCAGCTCTGCAGTATTTATGCATATCCAAAAACCCATTAAAATCCAAGTCTTTTATCGTATTTACAAGTAGGTGTGTTTCTTCTTCAGAGCAGAAAAGTTGGCTTTTCTTTTGGCATGCATCTCAACCCCACAGCCTTGCAAACTGTCAGTGAGTTAATTTGTGTATAGCGTATCTATGACAACACACAGAGCTGACTGTAAACGGGCAAGAGGCCGTGTGTCACAAACTACGGTAAAAACCCCAACCGAGACACAAATAAGCTTTATACATGTGCAAAGAATGCTATTATAACCTGAATAATACAGGCATATTCCACACGCCTGAATTGGAAAATGATCTATTTGGAAAAAGGCCTATTTCGAAATATTCACACAGAATAAGCTGTTTACATGACCCGTATAAAATCTAGAATATCGTCATGTTCGGAATAATAGGGGAATATTGGTGTGCATCATGCCAACGTACCAAATGTCAGTCATTCAATTTGTCAAAGGCTTGTTTTGTCTGTCTCTTGTAAACCAGGCATGTGATATGATGTGGTTGAAATGTATCATAAAGATCTATTTACATTCTGTGTCTTTGTTGTTGTGTCCAGGCCTTCAACCCTGACAACGAGTACCATTTCAAGAACCGGATGAAGGCCTGTCAGAGGAACTGGGCAGAAGTTTTTGGAGAAGAGGCCAACCAGTTTGCAGTCTCTCCTAGCAACGCCTATCAGAAAGTAAGGGCTACCTCATGTGCACTATTTACCCAGATGGATGTGAAGCTTTTAATATACACACATCCTTATTAGCCTTTATTTACTCTTCATAGTCATGATCGGGGGCAGACAAACGAGTTCTTCATCCCCGTTGTTGTGTAACTGAGCCACAGGGGCTCAGCAGAACATGTGTGACTGACACCCAACAGCTGTCAGAAAAGTTCTGTGTGTGTCTGTGTGTCTCGCAATAATTTGCAGTGTCATTGCTGAAGAACTGAAACATAATTATCTCTTTCAGGAGCCTCATGGTTGGCTGGTTGATTTGGTGAATCGGGTGAGTAATGAGCAGTCACACAGATGTTGGCTTCATGTCCATATGCCACAGTTGTGTCAGTTTTGCCTCATATTTCTCCTCTGCTCTTCTTTTTTGTGAAGTTTGGAGAGTTGGGAGGATTCACCGCCATCCAGACGAAGCTCAACACAGACGAAATTGAGATCGCTGTAAGAATAACCGCCCTTACTTTCATCTTTTTGCCTTCCGTACACACGGTCTGACGCATGTAAAGAGTAATGGGATAGTTCCAGCCGTGGTGATGGATGTAGAGAAGCACTGTAGACAGACTTTGAGACAGCCTATGCAGGCGAAAGGTCGTCATGTTTACCCCCACCGCTCTCAGCTGCAGGGTACTGAATGTCTCTCTCTTTCCCCTTCCCACTAATACTCACTTACACACAGACACACTCTCTCATCCTCCCACTGTGTGATGGTTGAAATGCTCTGTTGTGTTACGTGTTCTGAGGCATCCTTGTACTGATGCTTCCTTCTGGGAACCTGGCCGGAACCACAGCAGCGCACAGCCATTGATTCAGTGTGTGCGAACACACACACATGCACACACACACTCCCTCCTACCATTAGCATATTAATACGGAAGGGACCGGGCACAGACCACTCTTCAGTGGCAGTGGGAGCTCGGCAGAGTGTGTAAGCTGTCAGATACCTAACATACTCCAAGCACAGGAGGAAGAGACTGAAAGCGAAAGGAGAAAAGATAATGGGAGGAGAGCTCCCTACTCGACTGACTCCCAGGGCTGAGTCATTCATTTGTCTGCTTTGAACAGGAAGTCAAGTGCAAGGAGGAGGGAGGAGGGGGGGGCACTGAGTGAATAGAGGAGGAAGGTGGGGGAGTCGGGAGCAGCTCGGAGGGAGCCCAGAAGCAGCGATGGAAGATAGCCAGATAAAAAAAAGCAGGAACACGGGAACCATTCATTAAGCTCCTGTGATTTAGCACTGAATGACAAATGACAGCTGGGCTCCGGTATTGGAAAGTCACCCACACATCTGTTTACGCTCACTCACATGCACACATGCACCAGTGAAAACACAGTATCAGTTTAAACACAATGTGACCTGTGGCCTTTAATTTGAGAGGAGTGGTGGAGTGCTGTTGTTGTTTATGTCTTCTCTAATAAGCCGTCAAAAGTGACACCCGCAGATGCATCCCATTCCCACAGCTATGCAAGAACGATTATGCTGACGCTCCCTAAAAAACAAACCCGGAGAGACGCAATAAACAGTTCTTATCATAGCTACTCATACTCAGCTGCTTTTGATAAAATGATTTCCTTTTTGGTTCGTGTCATGCCTGAGTTATTCTGTCCCTTCCCCCTCTGCCTACACAGTGTGTGTCAGCTCTGGTCCAGCCTCTTGGAGTTGGTGCTGAATACCTAAACTCCAGCCTCGTCCAGGTGAGCTAACTCATCTGCACACCTACAGACTCATAGTGGTATACTGACCCAGATCTTGTTGTTTTGTGGATCCTTTCTTTTTTTCAGTTAGTTCAACTGCTGCTACTGTGTATGTCTACGTTCTCTTTCTATCTCCTTATGTTGTCATTTACATCTTTTTACTTTTGATTTTCTGTCTAATCTTTTTTCCAGTGTTAAAACTATCACATGTGTTTGTTTCTATCACCCTTGGACACCATTCAGATTTATATTCTATTTTTATTTGCTGTATCCTCTTACTGTTTTGCTGCCGCAGTGGCCAACAAAGTTTCATATTGTCTTTCCCCAGCCCATGCTCGATCCAGTCATCCATAAGATGATCACATATGTGCAGAACCTGGAGGAGAAGGACCTTAAAGACAAGGTAGCACTGTGTATTTGTCACCCTTTCATCACTTACATTAAAAGAGAGAAGGAGCAAAAACACTTGTGTTTAGTACCTGGGAGTGGTCCAACTTGTGGGCACATTCAGGTTGGGATGCCAGTGAGGGATTGCGTCCTTGTTGTGACTCCTGCTGTCTGTTCAGGGCACTTGCACAGATGAATCTGGGGCATAGTGTGAATCTTTCATTGTGAAACAAAGTATATGGGTGTAGTTTAGTGACGAGAGGGATATAAATCAAGTCCTTCAGATCTCTGCGGTCGCTCAACTGTGGGCGTGGCCTAGCAAATACAGTCGAACTGAGAGCTGTAGAGAGACACAGAGATGTAGTAAGTCAGTGGTTCTTAAATGGTGTGCCCTGATGCAAATCCAGTTGTGCCGAGGGAGTTTGTTACAACCACACATAATTATTGCAGTATTCTACAGGGGCTGTACAAAAAGTTATAAATGAATTTTTAATTGACTGTGTCAATATGTTGTGCGCATCTATTTTCTAATAAAGAAGCAAACTACCTAAAAAAATGTAATTTGATTTAGTTTGAAAAGACTTCACCGGGAGCCTATTTAATGCCGTCTGTGTGGGAAATACAAGTGTATGACACATCATGTTATCTTGCATTATTTCCTTTTTTTTAATATAGATCTTATTTTCAATTTTAACACAAATAACAAAAAAAAAACAAAACAACCAGACTTCCAGCTAAAGGAAAAAAAACAGTACAATTACACACCAGTTCATAATGTGTCCACAGGAAGGTTAAGGCAGAGCGATGGCATCCATAGGATAAAGACAGTAAGTGGTCAGGGAAGGTCCAACAGAGACATAGTGTCCTGGTAGATCAAAGCACAGTGTACAGTCCAATGCAAGGGAGGAGTCCAATGTGGTTAGTCCTCATCCTTTTGATGTGTTCAATTAAAGGTCCTCAAATTTTTTGAAAACTTGATGAGGGAGTTAGACAGGGTGAACCTGATGTTTTCAACATGTAGAGAAGAAACCATGTCACTTTGCCATTTTGTAAAGCAAGAAGAGGAGGCAGATTTCCATTCTCGCAGAATAACTCAAACATAAGAGCTTGCTGTAATGCCGGGGGAAGAGTCTAAGAGTAATCAGAGCAGCCCAGTATCACAGTGAGACAGTCAGGGACTAACTGTTTGCTAATAAGTTACTATGCAATTGAAAAATGTCTGCCCAGAAACATTATGATGTGTTATTGTGCTTTAATGTAATTTTAATAAGTCAAAAATTCATTCTTGGATCGTTTTGTGAAATATTTCATGAGTAATAGTTGATTGTCAATCTTTATTTGATATTAGTAAATAAAAACAAACATTTGTGTTGTGATAAGAGTGATAACACAAGTTATAGATGCTATTGTGCACAAATATATACACAGGTGTGCCTTGAGATTCTGGCTTGGTGACGTGGAGCTCACCCTTATTGTAAGATTGGAAGAAGAAAAAGAGGAAATATTGAACAAGTTGGAGCAAAATCATTCTGTTTTGAAAATGTAAACGAAGCTCTTCTAGCTAGTATGACTGACAAGATAACAGTTAAGCAGATTTACCTAATGGGCGGGGTTAGCCTGTCACCCCAAATTACACTTAGTTCAATAAATGTATGTATATGCTCTCAAGCTCAAGATGATTCGAAGTATCACAGGAGGAAAACCGAGAGGGATTTTATTAGAAAAAACACTCACCGAAATGCAGTATATAACAGGAGATCATCAACAATTACATTAGGGACACAGGACTAGAACTTAGAAGATAAATTATTTATTTACTGTATGTTTTAAAACTTGTGAATGTTGATTGTGATCCAACCAAGATTTATAACTTAGTCGTTCCTCATTTGTCTGTCACCATAGCGTCTGGTGAGCATCCCAGACCTGCTGTCGGCCATCAAGCTGCTGTGTATGAGGTTCCAGAGGGAGCTGGTCACTGTGGTGGATGACCTGCGGCTGGACACGCTGCTGCGCATGCTCAAAACCCCTCACTTCTCTACCAAGATGAACTCCCTCAAAGAGGTTAGCTTTTACAGGATCTGAACTGTCAAGTCTAAAGAATAACTTTTCTGGGTGTTCTTGATCTGAAGTCACACTGTTTTTGTGTATCTTTTTCTCTCAGGTGACAAAGTTGATAGAGGAGAGTACAGTGGCAAAGACGGTGAAAAATGCCATTGACACAGATAAACTTTTGGACTGGCTGGTAGAGAACTCAGTCCTATCAATAGCACTGGAGGGTAAGGAAATCCATCACTTCCTGTTACACAGCGCAGAACACTTGGACAAACAATTGAACATTGTAACCTCTTACAAACAACATGGAAACCATTACAGTGATCAGGCTTTCAGCGTGAAGTTGGCTCTTTACACTGGGGTAATTGAATATTTTTATGTCCTTCAGGTAACATTGACCAGGCTCAGTACTGTGAGAGAATTAAGGGAATCATTGAGTTGCTGGGGAGTAAACTGTCGCTGGACGAACTCTCTAAGATCTGGAGGATACAGGTCAGCATCAGTGCACACACCACAATATTTTCACTGAAGATATACTACACAGGATTGTCCTGAAAAACAATGTATAGACTCATAGTCTCTCTCAATCATCACTTATGACCCTCTGGAGGTGTGGTGGTGTATTTATCTGCAGAGACTGTCCTTTTTCCTTATTATTTTCTGTGTTTGGGACATTATTGAACATGTACACCCACAGCACTCGCGAGGTCGGGGCTTTATAAAAAGGTAGCAGCCAGGTGCCAGACTGTAAGCAGCAGGCATCCAAGAGGGGCGAAATGCCAAAGGAGAGAGTCTGGGGTTTGCTTTTACTTTCCCTTTCACTGGCAAGTGTGTTTACAATCAATATCCAACAATCCTGCGTAGTATACCTTTAAGCATGTTGAACAGGTTTTACCGTTTGTAACTGCTAACCTTTAAACACAACTGTTAGCATATTTTATATACACAGACATATTACTGATACTGAATGTGTTCATGTGTAAGCACATGTTTGTGTCAAATGTTGAGAAAGACAAATGTCCCTGCTCTTGTTGGATCTTTTAACTTGTGTGTGGCCGTTTCAGGCGGGCCAATCATCAACTGTGATAGAAAACATTCATACAATCATTGCTGCTGCTGCTGTGAAGTTCAGTTTCGATCAACTCACCCACCTCTTCGTCCTCATTCAGAAGGTCAGTGCTGTCTCTGTGACATTTTGAAAAGTGGTTTGTAAGTCTGCGTACAGTTCTACTAATCTGTTTGCATGTTGTTCAGAGCTGGGAGATCGAGAGCGACCGCGTGAGACAGAAGCTTCTCAGTCTGATCGGGAGGATCGGCAGAGAGGCTCGCTCTGAAACTACAACAGGAAAGGTACGTTGGTGCATCGGGGCCAAAGACATTGAGAAGAAAATGGGAAAAATAGATGTGGAAATCTGCTGAATGTTAGGTTTCATTATGAAAGTGAAGACAGAAGCATATTGTGTGTGTGTGTCTGTTTAGGTGCTTGAGGTGCTGTGGGAGTTGGCTCACCTCCCCACCCTGCCTACCAGTCTAGTTCAGCAGGCGTTGGAGGAGCACCTGGGGATTCTGAGCGATGCCTACGCTGTCAAGGAGACTGTGAAGCGCAGTTACATCATTAAATGTATTGAGGACATTAAGAAGGTGAGACAGACACGCTACAGATGCCTCGTGTTGTCCCTGAGGATGTGGGGGCGAGTGTTTATTGCAGTGAAGTGTTTTACAAGGTCATTCCAGGATCAGCTCCAAGAGTAATTATATTAGTTGTTTATGTTGTATTTACATGAATGAAAACACTGTGCAGCTCAAAAATGCAGCTTAACATGTTTAGAGGGAGCTCTACACTGGGCCCTTACACGTCTCTGCCTGCTGTGACAGTTTTGCTTTGAAGTTAGCACGTCCTTGTTAGTGCTGCCCTCCAGTTTGTTTACATCTCATCCATCTAAGTCAATATTCCATGGAGCTGTTGTGGAGATGAGGCCACTCTCTGGCTCGCTCTTAAAACAACAAGTGTCTGTCACGAGTTCATTACTTAATTCAAACCTCAAATGTCTGACTTCCTCTCATGGTTCATTCCCTTGATCCCTCTGACTGTGCCAGAAATATTGTGACACTACAGAGGCTGATGTCACCAAATCTCTCCCTTTTTACTCTCTTCTTTCTTCATGGTCCTGTTCCCGAGCTCTTCCTCAGTTTTTACTTGAGTTAGTAATTTACATAATTCATTCATATGTAGAGCTGGGCGATATAACGACTATGTATGATATATCAATATATTTTCAAGCAAGATATTAATTTAGACAATGCTGTTTGTATCTATAAAGGGGCAAGTCGCCTCACATAACCCATACCAGTCTCTCCTCTCTTCACACTCTCTGCACAGCTTGGCCCCACTCACTCACTAACTCACAAGTTCTCCGGCAACACTGAGAGAGACACAGAGCTGCTCCTCTGTTTTGTTTTGTTTTTTGAATCAGTTTATTGGAATTTTCAGTCAGAACATACACAAAAATAACATATTGAATAAATTTACATAGTAAATCCCCCCCCCCCCATGTTGCCAGCTGCTCCTCTGTTTAATC
>JAPZEB010000021.1:27658288-27669535 GCA_029783705.1 Chaetodon striatus
ATTACAGCTAAACAGCGCACTAAAATATGTTTCTAAAAACATTTTAGACATGAAATGGGCACTTCAGTAACATAATATTAGTTTATATTCTATCAGCACTGCCTAGTTTTACAGTTTGAGTCAGAGTTTGCTCTGAGTTTCAGAGAGTGGGGGACGATCTGTCTCTTGATCCACTTCTATACACTTTGTGTCCGTGGTGGTGGTACGGGTGGCAGACAATCCAAAAAATATGGACGACTTTAGTTGTAGCAACAGTTCAAGCAACAGCCGAAGAGCCAGCCGGGGAGCAGGAAGATCAAGGCACTGGTTAGATGGAAGGAAGTTTACCACAGTTCATTTATACCCACATCATTATGATACACAGCTGGTTGAAAATTTGTGAAGTATCCCTTTAACTGGTCATGCTTCTGAACTGACTCGCATGTGCAAAAAAACAATAACAAAAAGATGTCATGCAGGAAGTTGATGTCATAGGGAAGTTTTCAAGTTTTCTGTCACATACATTAAAAAAGTACAGTTGGTGTTAAAAGTACAAATTGAGGCCACAGAAGTCGTCAATTACAGTTTAATTAATAAGTTGATATGCAGCGGCAGCAGCTAATTTGTGAGCAGATGATAACGAGGATGAACAGAAAGAGAGCCAAATTTTTAATTATGGCTTTTTGCGGAGCACAGTGAGGTGTGCGTGGATGCAGAGTCGGAGCCAGGAGTTGTGGAATTGTGATGTAAATGGCTTCACTGAAACAGATTTCATCCAAATTTTAGGATGTTAGGGGCTGCTTTTAATTACATCTGTTTGCTTTAACACATTTGTATTCACAGAGTGACTCCTGCCAGTGCAGAATTGTGACAAATGTGGATCTAGAGTGACATACAAATTCAAACTGAGGTCTCAGTGCAAAAAATCAGACCTGTATTTGATTTAGGACTTCCATTTGTGATCAAGAAATCAGTTCTGACATATCACATGTGAGCAAGTGTATATTAATCAGTGGGTATATTTTAATCTCCAGGATCACTCTTCGTGTGAGGAAGCTGCTGCTGCTGATTCCAACAGATCCAGAAGTGCAGGATGCGCTCGACAACTTTGTTCCCAAAGAATCCAGCGTCTGGAGCCACCAGGTACGTCAGGCTGTCTGTGATGCATTCAGATCAAGTGGCACCTGTCATGGCTGAAGCTCTCAGTTCTCTACCTTTCTATTCATATTTGAAGCTTTTGGTCTAAGCAGCTTTTTTGTAGGAAGGCTACATGCCATATCTCTGGTTTACACATTCTCTTCTTCTTCATGTGTCTCTATTATTTTATAAACTCCCTTCTTTGTGTCTCCTCTCTGTAGAAAACACTCTTCCAGGGCACAGGCTCTCGTTCTCCATCCATGGCCTCCAAGCAGCAGCACCAGCCCAGTGCTGCATCCATCTTAGAGTCCCTCTTTAGGTCCTCAGCCCCGGGCATGTCCACCTTCAGAGTGTTATACAACCTGGAGGTATGCAGCATTTAATGCAGTACATCATTTTCAATGCAGAACACCTGCTTTTAAACTTTGAAGGTAGATTAGTGACATAAACATCTGTTTTCCTCCCTCTTTTCTGTCTGTCAGGTGTTGAGTTCAAAGCTCATGCCCACCTCAGATGATGAGATGGCCAAAACCAGAAGCAAGTCCTTCTGTGAGAACTTCCTTAAAGCAGGAGGCCTCAGGTAACAGAGCAGAACAGACCTGTGAGAGAAATGTGTTGTCACTGTCTGGTGTTCAGCACAACTGGCACACGTACGCAAGTTTTTATTTTGAGTTCTGACAGGAGTATTTCTCTCTGTTTCCTCGCAGTCTGGTGGTGAATGTAATGCAGAGAGATTCCATCCCATCAGAGGTGGACTATGAGACCAGACAAGGAGTTTACTCAATCTGCCTTCAGTTGGCCAGGTGCGTAACAACTCCCAAACACACACACAGGGGTCGATAATCTGGGCCACATACAAAGTTGGACTTCATACTCAATTGGCTGTGTTTGCAGGTTCCTTCTTGTTGGCCAGAGCATGCCTGCAGCGCTGGACGATGATGTCATCAGGGATGAGGCGCTGTCGTCTCGTCCGTTTCGTAACGCTGGACGGACCGGCCGACAGCTGTCTCTATGTGGAACTCCAGAGAAGTCCTCCTACAGACAGATGTCTCTGTCTGAGCGCTCTTCCATTAGAGTGGAGGAGATCATACCGGCTGCTCGTGTAGCGATTCAGGTGAAACACACTTTCAGTTTCAGTGTCAGGCAGTTTGAATGACAGATCCACCTTTGATTCATCACATTTGATCTTGAATATTTGTTTGCTCCGTCTCTTTTCTAGACCATGGAGGTGGGTGACTTCACCTCCACCGTGGCCTGTTTCATGCGTCTGACCTGGGCAGCTGCAGCAGGCCGATTAGATCTAGTTGGCAGCCCCCAGCCAATCAGAGAGACCCACAGCTCCCTTCTTCCACAGGGCGTCCGCACCAGAGTCAGCAGTACAGGTGACAACAAACTTTCGTTGTTATTGTGGGTGCTAGCTCTTGTCAGTCTTCACAGAGTGCTGTAAACATGAGCAAAGAGCTTGTTGTGGAGTCACCTGGATGTTTGCAGTCAGTAGGTGTGGTAAACATCCTGCACAACTTCATTCCTCACACGCATTTTGTAATGTTTGTTGTCACCAGCTCATGGTCGAAGCATTTCCGAAGCTCAAAACAAAAGCTAAAGAAAGGAAAGTAAAACATGTCTTGTGTTTGTTCACAGGAAGTAACTGCAGCTCCAGCAGCGAGGGCGAGACCACGCCAACAGCGTTGCATGCAGGGATATGTGTCAGACAGCAGAGTGTCTCCATCAAAGATGCCATCATCGCCCGCGAGGCTCTGTCACTGCTGGTCACCTGTCTGCAGCTACGCTGTCAGCAGCTGTGTAAGACACACCACAAGCATACACACTCACTTTTTGTTGGGTTGCGGATCCATTCTGAATGGACCGTGAATGACTTACAAACACGTCGAGTTTGCTAAAAAACACACTTAATTTTAACAGAGTTTTTATTTTGAAGTGAAGTTTCCTGCTACAGAATGAGTGAATAACGGGCAGCTACTTTACAGAGACAGCAAACTAGCTCGATGACTTGGCCAAATGCAAGTATGACGCTGAACATATTAAACTGTGTGGACCTTTAACTAATGACTAAGGAGAAGTCTAGACCCTGTGGCTGGAACAGTTGGGAACCACTGATTTAGATGAAAAAACAGAATGGGATAAAAACAAATACCAAAGCAATTACCATTTACGTTGGCAGATCGCAAGGGTGGAATTAATCGTAACACTCCTCCTAATGCACAAATGTTAGTTTTAATTATTGTGTTTATTTAGCATTTTCAGTTTTATATAATCACAGATGCTGTCAGTTTTTCACCTTCTTGTGACCTGCTGCCTTTTTGGAAAGTGTTTGCTCAGTGTAATTCTAGGTTGGGCATTTTTATTCCCCTTTTCACCCCTGATGAGTTTGCACCCCAAGTATAAACAGGAGTTTGAAATGTTCCTAATTTTTATAATACGAACATTATCAAAGTTGCCAGTAGCCAGAATGCTAATTAATCTCCAGTAAGAAAGTTTGTCTGTCTTTAAAATGGAAATGAAAAGAAACATATCCTTATGCATATGTTTTTGTTTTTTTCGCTGAACCAAACTTCGACTTCTTCGTACCGTTTCATCCCTAAATGTAATAATAAGTTTGTACATTTCCTTTGTTATGTACGTTGCTGTTTTTGCCAGACTTCTCCAATGAAACTAAATCCCGTGGTTTCTCTCTCCAGCTTCTTTTTACAACCTTCCCTCCGTCAATGATTTCATCATTGATATTCTGCTGGGATCTCCCAGCGGAGAGGTAAACAACACCCTCTTTTTGTTTAATAGACTGCACACTGAAGAAATAAATCCCTAACACTGCAGTGTGTGTGTTTACAAGTGCGGTCTCTGTCCTTCCTCCATCAGATCCGCCGTGTAGCTTGTGATCAGCTCTACACTCTGAGCCAGTCTGATACTTCGGCCTTCGCCGATGTCCAGAAACCCAACTTGTTTCTCCTCTCGGTCATTCTCACTGCTCAGCTGCCGTTGTGGAGTCCTACGTCCATCATGAGAGGGGTCAACCAGAGGTACTTAAGCAAGAAACACTCAAGATATACATCCTGAAGACTCTGGCAGAGGTCTTGTGTTGACGTTGCTTTTCTTCTCAGGTTACTGTCCCAGTGCACGGAGTACTTTGACTTAAGATGTCAGCTTCTGGACGACCTAACCAGTAAGCTGATCACTTCTTTTTTTAGCTGCTTTTATCAATACCTAGATATGAAGTCTTCTCCCAGATGTAAGAATTGATTTAGTAAAGAGGTCGTAGCCTCCTGTTTTAGCCTTTAAAAATCAGTGTGTCATCAAAACTCCTTCTTTCTTTCCTCCCCCACATTGTTTTCTGTCTCCCTTCTCTTTACCTTCTCCAGCATCAGAGATGGAGGTATTAAAAGTGAGTGCAGCCACCATGCTGGAGGACGAGATTTCTTGGCTCGACAACTTTGAGCCTAGTTGGAGCTCGGAGATGGAGACCAGCGAGGCTGACAACATCCTCTTGGCAGGACACCTCCGACTCATCAAGACCCTGCTCTCACTCTGTGGCAATGAGAAGGAGCATCTCGGTGAGCACACGCAAGGACACGTATGCACTCATTAAACCCATGTTACAAGTTTATGAAGTGGAGAACTCTAATGTTTAATGTGAGAACTCTTCTCTTCAGGTCCATCTTTGATCCAGCAGTTGTTGGACGACTTCTTGTTTCGAGCCTCGCGCATTATCATCAACAGTTCGAACCCCACACCCTCCCCGGCGCCCAGTCATGACTTCCACCCCAAGTATGACATGTTAATCCTGTACATGATCAGTCACATTTTATTTTTGTCCTGTGAAATCATTAAAAAAGACATTCTGAACCACTACGTTAATCCTTTGTCACGGTGTGTTCAGGTGCAGCACAGCCAGCAGCAGGCTGGCAGCCTACGAGGTGCTGGTGATGCTGGCAGACAGCTCTCTCCCAAACCTCCGCCTCATCACAAGAGAGCTCATGTCCATGCACCACCAGTCTGATCCTTCCCTCTGCAAGGAGTTCGATGTAAGACACTGATTTAAATAATCTGTCTTATAATAATATTTGTTGTTATATACGGTTTGATTTTGAATCGAACTCTCTGTGTCTCTCTCAGTATCTGCCTCCTGTCGAGAGCCGCTCAGTCTCAGGGTTTGTTGGGTTGAAGAACGGCGGAGCCACGTGTTACATGAATGCTGTGTTTCAGCAGCTCTACATGCAGCCAGGCCTGCCAGAGGTAAACATGTTCTCTATGTGCTGTTTAACTTCTGTATTCACCAGAGGGCATCTGCTCTTTGTGCTGTCATTGTTCACACAGTGAATCCAGTATCATAGAGTCTGTGTGTTTGTTTTGAAGGCTTTCCTGTCCATCGAGGACGACACAGATCAGCCAGAAGAGAGCGTCTTCTACCAGGTCCAGTCTTTGTTTGGCCACCTGATGGAGAGCAAGCTGCAGTACTACGTACCTGAGAACTTCTGGAAGGTAACAGAGACTTCAGTGTGCTCTGACTGTACTCAATCTTTTAACTTCGTTATCAACAAGACTGTTGGACCCCCTACCTTCTGGCAGAAGGCTGCGCAGCATCCAGTCCAACACCACTACACTCAAAAATAGCTTCTTTCCCCAGGCTGTCTGGATGCTGTCACACCTGAGCTGTTCGCTCCATTTTAATCAAACCATGGAGCGTTTCATCCAGTTGGATTGGGGTGTTGTGGATTATTTGAACTCCACTGCAGATCAGACAGCCGAACTCTGCTCTGCCTGAAAACATGTGTCTCATGTTCTCTTTGCCTCCAAGTTCGGTTTACTTTCAGTGAGAACACAGTAGGGCCCAAATGTAGGAAGTGAACCAAAATGCAGTGATAATCCGTTACTGATTATGACAATACCTCGCTCGTCATCTGTGTGACAAGGTTAACACATCATAACTTCTCTAATCTTTCTCATCAAGGCCCGCCTTTAGTACTGTCTCATTAAAAAATAAAATCCTTGACAACACACTCTCTTGTCAGCTGCCGATATTGTTTGGCTTCTTCTAAAATACTTGAATGACAGAAACACCAAAACCAGATAACCCAAGACTGCATACAGTTGGTGTTGCTCTATTATTTTTGTAAGTGTCAGCGATTGTTTCTTGAATATTCTGTCCAGTAGCCAAGTGACAGTTTCCACAGCTTGACATTTGATTTGATTATGTCTGGTACATTTGACAAAGTGTGGTGTTAAGGCTAACCGAGACCAAATGAATTCCCAGAATCCTACAAAGTCTACCGAAATGTAGGTGTGAAAGTACCCTCAGACTTGGCGGAGTAGTTCAACCCAGAGACTGGAGGTTTTTTTTTTGTTGTTCTGCCTGTAAGGGAAAATGACAATAAAAGCACTTTAACCTTCTTAGATTCAAAGTAAGAACACGGTGAACAAAGAAATCGTCCATCGTTTGTGTTAAGAGATAAGTGGGTTAGTCCTCTTGAGGAAACTGAGCAGAATGTTAATGATGATGTGATGCACATTTTAACTGCAAGATCTGCACAACACATTCACAAACTTTCTCTGCTTTTTTTTACATTAATATTTCTCTCTTTCTCACCATTAAGATCAATCAGATAAAAAGTATACTGACAAAAACCTCCACTGTTATCCACATGAAAATGTTTAATGTCTGTTGCATATCTTCAAGATGTGGAACAAGGAGCTGTACGTAAGAGAGCAGCAGGATGCCTATGAGTTCTTCACTAGCCTCGTGGATCAGCTCGATGAACATCTCAAGGTAAAACTCACATGCATCACACTAATTTAAAAAAAAGCACTTATAGAAAAGTACTAATACCTAATTGGTTATTATGATATCATTCATGATGAGATTCTTTTCCACCAGAAAATGGGTCGAGAACAGATCTTCAAAAACACATTTCAGGGAATCTTCTCCGACCAGAAGATTTGTAAAGACTGTCCTCACCGGTGAGAAAATTTTTCCTCAAACTGCAACCCTACTGTTTCATTTTGAGACACACCACAGCTGATGTGTGACTTTTCATATCACAGGTACGAGCGTGAAGAAACATTCATGGCTCTGAACCTCGGAGTGACATCTTGTCAAAGCCTGGAGATCTCATTGGACCAGTTTGTGAGAGGAGAGGTGCTGGAGGGCAGCAACGCCTACTACTGTGAGAAATGCAAGGAGAAGGTGTGTACAGCGCTCTGCGTGCTCTTATTCTACGACACCGACATCATGTGTACTCACAATTTGTTCATCTGCACAGAGAACCACTGTGAAGAGGACATGTATCAAATCCCTGCCCAGCGTTCTCTGTATTCACCTCATGCGCTTCGGCTTCGACTGGGAAAGCGGACGCTCCATCAAGTATGATGAACAGATCAGGGTATGAAGCGTCTCCAGTCACTAGGATACACATTCTGGTTTTATTGGAACCCCTCAAATTTTATGAACATGATTTATATGAACTCTGTATTGTTGGTGCACAGTTCCCCTGGGTGCTGAACATGGAGCCTTACACTGTCTCTGGAATGGCTCGTCAAGACTGCAGTGGAGAGGGCGGCGAGGGCCGAGGTGACGGGACTTCGGGAGGGTCACCCAGGAAGAAAGTCACCATCTCAGAGAACTATGAACTCGTGGGTGTTGTCGTCCACAGTGGTCAGGCTCACGCGGGTCACTATTACTCCTTCATTAAAGACAGACGGTAAGAGGCACTGTTGTCATGAGTCCCTCCACCCCTCCGTTATTTGAAGGACTAATATGCTCTGAAAGCTAGAAGCATTTTTGTTTTCACTCCCTTGTCAGAGCTACATGCTGCAGAGTTCCCTGACTGTATTTTCCAGCTCCTTTTCCTTCTTTACATAAGACTCACATAACTAGTGATTAGTGGAGCACGGTAATCTGTTGCTTTAGTTTTCCAGGACCTCCTTGGGGCACATGAATGCAGCATCAGACTTTGTGTGGGCTGTCCTGGTTTAGTTTGTAAGCATCTCCAGATGTCTGGCTCTGGAAGGCAGGATTGCTCACTGGAGAAGTGGAACATAAAGAGACCACAGGAGCTAATATTTGGCACCCTTTGCTTGCTCACTCGTTTGTTCCTATCCTCGCTTAAGACGACTATAAAGTTTGTTCTCAGGATGATGATCTCTTTCCAGGAATTTAGGGCTGCAGCTAATGATTATTTTAATCATCAATAAATCTGTTAGTTGTTTGGTCTATAAAGTTGTAAAAAATATCAGTGTTTCCCAAAGCCCAGAGTGATGCTGTCAAATGTCCTTTTTGTCCACAGCTCAAAGATATTCAGTTTACTGTCACAGAGGGGTAAAGAAAGCAGAAAATATTCTCATTTAAAAAGCTGGAATCAGAGAATTTTGACTCATTTTCTTGAGTCTTTGAACAGAAAATTCTGCACGCTGCACTTGCTCAGCCTCACATTTTATTAGTAACACTAATGTTTCTATCCTCCTGGACTCTTGTCAGCTGAGATAGGCTGCAGCCCCCCCTGGTGTGTTATACACACATGGCCCTAACACTGTCATGTCATGCTCTGCTGTAAACTGTTCTGTAAAGCAGAAATGGTTAAACCTGGTGGGAGAAAAGATGCTGTTTTCACCCATCTGCAACAGATCAGAACATTGTGTATATGTTTATTTTTTATTGTTTGTTTATTATTCATTCAAGCATCTGCAGAGGTTCCAGTTGTTAAGTAGAAAATTGTTTTAAATCTGAATCTAATCTGACATTTTCTTTGTGCCCCCTCTGCCTTCTCTACGTCGTTGCTTGTCCTTATCTCTCAGTGGCAGTGCTCGAGGACGTTGGTACAAGTTTAACGACAACATGGTGGAGGAGTTTGATATGAACGACGAAACTCTGGAGTACGAGTGCTTTGGTGGAGAGTATCGTCCCAAAGTTTACGACCAATGTAAGTGACACGTAAAAAATCGTATTTGTAGCAAGGTGCATTTGAGTAGAAAAACATAAAGATCCAATTTAGACATGTTTGAAGACATGATGATACTTTCAGTTTCCTCCTCATAGCCAAGTGGCACATATTGTTCCTATAGCACAACTTCTTGGTTAAAGGATTTGATGTCATTTCTCCACCTAGAAAACCTCAAGATCTGTAAAAAGATTCCACAAAACTTGAGGCCCCTCTCTCTCCTGTATTAATTCGCCAACTAGACATTTAATTTAATTTAATTTGATTTGATTTAATTTAATTTGATTTAATTTAATAATTCTTTTTCATTTTAATCGATTCTTTTTTATTTTATTTTATTTTATTCTTTTTAATTAATTAATTTGCCCAATAGCTCTTTTATCCCCTTGCTTTTATTTTTAAATTTATATTCATTTATTTTAATTTTATTTATTATTTTTTTCTCTTCTTTAACCCTTAATTTTAGTCCAGAAAACTGTCAGACTTTTGTTTTGCAATCACTGCCTGTGCTGTCTATTATTTGAAGTCTGTTTAAAAAATAAACTTAAAAAATATGTTCAGTTACTTAGTAAAAAATTACATCTGAAACATTCACGAATATCACAATATTTTTTGATCCAAAAGACACAAGATGCCTCCTACCTCACTGTCCATTCTTAGCGTACATGGAGGCTTTCTTTCTACATCAGACTTGTGTAAATTGAGTACTAGACCAAGTCTACGACAAGTTGTGATGTCACAAAATCATCTCGTAGGTACATGTGTTAAGTCAGCACAGAGAAACTTCCCTCCTTGAGAAGATGAAAAAGCGAACAGCCTTCTCTTGTTAAACACAGCACACACATCACTGCACAGTGAAGGTTAAACATCCAGCAATAAGCGCAAGACATCTTTGAGTTAAGGGGACTTTAAAAATATGTGAAACTCAACCACCGCTCATGTTTTCTCATACACACACTTAAACTTTGATTTGTGTGTGTGCGTGCAGCCAACCCGTACCCTGACGTGCGGAGGAGGTACTGGAACGCCTACATGTTGTTCTATCAGAAGATCAGTGACCAGAACTCGCCTGTCCTGCCCAAAAAGAGCCGAGTCAGCATCATGAGGCAGGAGGCCGAGGACCTTACACTGTGAGTGAACCTCCTGTTATATGCTACACTCACCTCATAAACATTCTCATCACGTCATTTATAATGTATCAGCAGTGTGCAGCAGTCAGCAGAATAATAGCGCTGTAGGTCATCTATCTGACACTGATAGCTCCTGTCTGATGTCGTGTAGAGCCAAGAGAGTTTAATACATGGGGACAGAGGACAGAACATTTTATGAAACATCGCAGCCTTCAAACACACATTTACATTTCAATACATGTGTGGAGGAATACAGTTATATAATGTCTTCACCAGACATAAGCCTGGAGGGGATCGGGTGTTTGGTCGTGGGTGTGAGTGTGTGTGTGTGTGTGTGTGTGTCCATCTGTCCACAGCTAATCTTGCAAACTACTGGACCAATGAGTTTAATATTTTGTGTGCACATTTATGACGGTATGCTCCAGGACCTCTTGTGGTTGCAGTGATTCACAGTTATTGGAAAACCTGTTTTATCATCTGTTTTATACCATCATCGCCTGCTGACTCCTCACTTCTATCCCCAGCCTACAGGGGGCGCAAGTCCTCAACAAAATCACATAGTAATAAAAACATAAAGCAAACGGTAGGGTTGGCGATATGGCCCTAAAATAATATCACAACATTTCAGAGTATTTTTGCAATACAATATTCTTGACGATGTGATGATTTAGTAAAAAAAGATATATAAGTTGTTAATTTAAGAAAGTAGAATTGCAACAAAATAAGTGAACTAGTTTTACAGTTTGCTTCAAATATTCACTAAAAAACTAAACAAAATGATCTCTCATTTCTTTAGTTTGTTGGAAGTTAGGTTGTTCAACAAAATGAATAAAAAAATTTTAAAAAATTAAGATAAAATCTAATGTAAATTTCACATTTAAACAGCTCCCAAATACAAAAAATGTCCCCTATGATCTATACATATATATATATATATATATGTATATATAACAGGTGATTTCCTTCTTTTAGCAAAATCCTAAATGATTGAGTTGGTTTTTTTCCACCTGGACGTTTATGCTCTGCCATTTCTATTCTTATCATCACGCTGT
>JAPZEB010000021.1:27669635-27679870 GCA_029783705.1 Chaetodon striatus
TCTGAGAAGTCCGGGGCTGTTCATAAAACATTCAGGACGCCACAGTTTATTCCACACTACTGAAGCTGCTCCTCTTTGGAACCACTGCGGGGTCCCTTTCAGCCATGCTTGTTGTTGCCGTGGGTTCTCGACTTTAAGGGAACTGGGAGGGACCGTTCCACCGGGCGCAGCTGTGCCATGTACGTTGTCTTGAGCAGCTGCAGTCAGTTCCAGAAGACCTGGCCTCTACTTAGAGCACCTCTTTGAAAAAGTGACAGACTCAATGTGAGGAATCAAGTCTCCTCAATACATGCAGCATGGTGAGAAGACCAAAGTGTTCTCTGCCAGCCCTCTGAATATACAGACTTTTATACCATACCGACGCTCTGACCTCAGTGCACAACAAACAGCTGCACTCGTAAAAGAGATTGCTCCCCATAAAACAGATTCAGCAATATAAGAAACTTCCCCCACCACATAAAAGAAAGTGCCCCCAAGATAAAGGAAATTACCCTCCAATATAGAGTCCTGAGTAATTCGCACACACTGTCACAATCAGCGTTTAGGAACATCCAGAAACATCAACAGTTCACGACCTCTTATCATCCTGCCTGTGGCTCTGTATTTTCCAGCTCTGCCCCGTCCTCTCCTGATGTCTCGCCACAGTCCTCTCCTCGCCCCCCCAGAGCCAACAACGACCGCCTCACCCTGCTTACTCGCCTGGTCCGCAAGGGAGAGAAGAAGGGCCTGTTTGTGGAGAAGATGCCCGCCAGCATCTATCAGGTAAAGTGACATCAGGAAGTTACACGCAGGCTATTTGTCCTGTTCGTTATCAGCTCGAACATCCAGGCTCATCTGATTTCCTCGTTTGTGTTTTTGTGTAGATGGTGAGAGACGAGAATCTCAAGTTCATGAGGAACAGAGACGTCTACAACAGCGACTACTTCAACTTCACCCTCTCCCTGGCCTCCGTCAATGCAGTATGTGCCTCTGCTGTTTGTGTTTGAGTTTCTGATTGTGTATACGTACAAAGTAGAGCTTGCTAGACTGACACAGTAAATGTAGTTATTATTACTCATGAATATTTTTCTCAGTTCTCAGGGAGTAAACATTTTCCCCTACATTTGCATCATATTTATTTTACGTTTTACTTTTTGCACAGTACTTTTTGAAGTACAAGCAACTCATAAATCTTTTCACACAGATCAACTCACTGTGGCTCTTTTTATGGTCTTTATTTACAAAACTCAAACACTTAAATTGTTTTTATTTAGCTAGTTTGATGCAGCACTACAACAGGAAGCAAACTGTTTGCATAATTAGACTCAAAAGAACTTTTTTTATCGTCTTCTGTTGAGTTTATTTTATTCGGTTTGTTTGTTTTTCCTCAGACCATGTATGTAATGTTTCCATTGGCTCTTTTTCCTACCGTAAATGCCTGTTTTTCCATCTCACTTTGATTATATAAGTGCATGTTGGTCATTTAATCATTGTGAGTGGTGGATGTGTAATTAAAGCAGCACAGTGGGACCACCGGGGAAATTGAATACAACATTAATTACAACAGTGTAACTAAACTACACAATTATTTATTATAAAAGACGTTAGGTAGCAGCAATCAGTGGCTTTCATGTTTGTGTGTTACAGACAAAGCTGAAGCATCCAGACTACCAGCCCATGGCCAAAGAGAGTCTTCAGCTGGCGGTTCACTTCCTCTTTCACACCTACCTGCACACCAAAAAGAAACTCCGGTATGTACACACACACATCCACTCCTGTTAATAATGAGATACTTCAAAAGCAGCAGTTTAATACCTGTGTTACATCTGTGTCTCCTGCAGGGTGGACACAGAGGAGTGGATGGCGACAGTGGAGGTGTTGCTGTCGAAGAGTCGTGAAGCGTGCCAGTGGATGGTGCAGTACCTGGTTGGACAAGAGGGACGAGAGATCACCAGGTCAGTGCTGGTTGGCCGGCTGCTTAACCCACAGACATGTGACCAGGACCGTAGTCATGTGATGTCTACCACAGGGTTGAGCTCATTACCGCCATCGCCACAATTTTTATTTATTTATTTACTTTTTGAGCCGATAAAAGAAATAATTGAAAATGTCCTGCTTTGCCTGATGCTGCTGTCTGTATCTGTCTGCAGTCACCACTCTGTATCCTCACTCAGTGTCCCGCCCAAAGCGCAATCTGATTGGTTACATGTCATGAGTAATGTAGGGATATTCCTGTAGTTAACAGCTAGGATGTGTTGTTTTATCAATGCAGTAAGAAAAAATCCATACCATAACAGGCCCAGTGACATAGCAAAGTATGTTTTTGATCACGTATGTCACACATAATGCAGTGTTTCCACTAGTTTGACTGATTTGTCTTGGCGAATGGGCCGGTGTTGCTAACATAGCAGCCCGTACCAAATTCAGTTCTCAAATTTAACACTTTAAAGTTTCTTGAATTGTATTTCAGTCAGGCTACATGTCCAAATATTTATCTGGTACATTTCAAAATTGAGATCAAAATATATCCACCGAACAGCGCTTACTGTTAAAGAAACTACATCACTTTTAAAGAGGACCTATTGTGCTTATTTTTAGGTTCAAACTTGGATTTAGGGTCTCTACTACAACATGTTTACGTGATTTAATGTTCAAAAAACACTTAATTTTTCTCGTACTGTCTGTGCTAGAACACCCGTATTCACCCTCTGTCTAAAACACTTAGTTTTGGCACCTTTCCCTTTAAGCCCCCCTCTGAAAAAAGTCCAGTCTGCTCCGATTGGTCAGTGTTTCGGGTTTTGCCGTTTCTCAAGGTCTCTGCACTGTCATTGCAGCCAGGGAAAGACTGTAATGGAGAAAAGCGGCAACCAGATTTACATGTTTACCTGACCTTCACATGTTGTTTTATGTAGCAGTGTAAGGAAAACAACCCTCAGTCATTAGTTAGAGGTCCCACATTTAGCACGATACTTGCTTTTGGCCACGTTGTAGAGCTAGTTTGCTGTCTCTGTCAAGCAGCTGTAGGTTAGTCTCTCACTCCACAGCAGAAAACGGCATTTCAAAATAAAAGCCCTGTGCTGGAAAGTTTCTGTAACTAAAACTGAAGTGTGTTTTTTAACGAACTTATTTGGTCACATGTGGTTCATTCAGTAAGTGCATGTTTAATATGAACATCCTTCATTGCAACGTTTATAAATAAAACACAAAATCCAGTAAAGCATAATTTAAAGGTCCTCTTTTAAACTGGTTCGCCTGTTTACCACGGCACAGAACAGTGAGGGCAAAACAGACACAAATATATTCTCTGGTGTAGCTCAGCTCAGACCACTACAGTCTATTAACTGGCTCCCACATCGTTATCTTCACTTCACTTGTTCAAGTGACTTTGGCAGTTTAGATAGCAGACACTTGACTGTCCTGCTGTCACTGAAGAGAACTAGCCATAGACAACAGCCTCATTCATGGACCCGCGGCGGTAGGATGCTTCAGAATACAGGGGAAACTCTAGAACGGATATTTAACATTAATTTTGGCAATAACTAAATAGATTTGTGGGTGAAAAGGGGGCAGACGAAGTGAAAGAGTAGTTTTCTGTCCACCTGCTCCAGAAAGTGATTCAGAGAAGCTTTGGCCTCAAGAAATGTTTCAGAGTATTAGTGGCTGTGTTGAGCTCTGGGGCCAAAATATCAGAGCACACTCACTTCATCTTTATGCAGCTCCAGAAACACCAAGCTTGGGTATACTGAATGTTTGTTGGGGTGTTTTTATTTCTTTGCAGGGCCTCAGTCTGGGTTTAATCACTGCAGCATTTTTGTAGCTGTCCTAGTGATATGCGATACCACAGACTTGGCAGCTCCCCCATTCTAATCAATGCATGTTGAACTCGCTGACCTCGGTCCAGTGATTCCACTCAGTACTGCTGCTGCAGCCTGAAGAGCTTCGCTCACTCGCTCTCAAGTACACATACTTGAATAGTGTCCTTAGATCTCTACAGTGTGTTTAGTTCACACAAGTACACACACACTATGTGAGCCTGTGGAGTAGCTTTGAACAAGCTTTTATTTGCATCTGCAGTGACAGCGGGAGTATTAAAAACACCTGTGTGTGCGTGTGTGTTGCTCACTGACTGGATGCTGATTGGCTGAAGGAGCAGGTCACCGTCACTGTGGAATGTAAACATTTAAAGCCAGAGGATAGATTCCCAAAGTGTGTGTTTTGGGGAAGGGTCTTGTCTTACACTGCTCTGTGGTCAGGCATGGGGTGATCATATGGCCCTCAGACATGATTGGTTATCACACATCGGACAACAATACACCCCGGCCCCCTTTACATACATACACACGCCCCTTCCCACAGAAAGGAAACACAGAGTGTCGCACTCAGCTGTGTCTCAAGGCTGAAGTGTTTTATCTCACACAAGTGGTGTTAAATAAAAGCTCTCCCTGTTTTTCAGCCACATGCTCTCTCAGAAAACACTGAGGATGTTTCTACATCAGCGTCACATGTTTCTGTTTCCTGTATGACACATTCAGTTCACTCTGCTCGTCATTAACAATACAGATATTGATTATCGATGCGTCTCCTCCTCAGGGTTTGTCTGTTGGAGTGCAGTGTGAGGGAGGTGAGGGTGGTGGTCGCATCCATCCTTGAAAAGACTCTGGAGAGCGCGCTTCACTTTGGAGACCCCGGACTGGACAGCCTGACGGACACCCTGCTGTCCTTACTGGACAAAGACGTTCCTGAGAATGTGAAAAACTGTGCGCAGTACTTCGGCCTCTTCAGTAACTTCGCTCAGAGGGTAATAACCCGTCAGTAAATAAGTAGATTCAGACTTTAGTGTTCAAAGTACAAACATTGATTTAGGTGATAATGTGTTTTGTTTTTCTGTTCTCTCTCAGGGGGGCAGTCCTTGTCAGCTGTTGCTGAAACACTCTGCTTATCGCCGGATGCTCATCTTCCTGTTGGGACCCAACCGGCAAAACAACCAGGTAGAACTTCATAAGATACAGAGTGTAGTGGTTGTTTTTTGATTTGAGACACAATCATACGGTCACTGTGACCCCTGTACTTTGTTGCTCGGTGCGAGCATACTTAGAGCGTGTAATCTGGGCGCAAAGTATGGCACAAGCGGTAGAGTGGCTCTTTTTACTCCCTGAATAAATCATAAGTGTGTTTTGGGCTTGATATTAATTCAACCAATCAGAGTGTCATCTCCTATTCCCTTTAAAAGTCAGGTGCTCCCGCAGCTATTTAAATGGCAGATTCTGCAAATTTGAGAGGCAAGATGTTTTCCGCTGACAGTAATGCAGTAATGTCACTGCAGCAAATATTATGAGGCATCTAAGCAGCAAAACTAAAGACTGAAGTTATGAACGTTTCTTTGGTTAAGATTATTTTTTGGCATCTTTGCCTTTTATGAGTTAAGAAAGTCTAGTGTGAATGGGTAGCAAGAGAGAGGGGATGACATGCAGCAAAGGGCCGCAGTTGAAATCAAATCCACGGCCGCTGCAGCAAGGACGGGTGCCTGCTCTACCAAGTGAGCCAGAAACTGTGGTTATAAATTTGATGGGGGAAACAGAAAAAAAACTTTTAGCCTCTAGAATAGTGAGGTTACACTGTTCCTTGTGTATAAAGCACACAGCATTTCTATTAATGGGAAGCTGGAGAGCAGCTCTGCTCTGCTCTCTGCTACGTTCACATTTTAGAAAACAGATTTTCTGTTTTCCTCCTTAACAATGTACTTCACCCACTCGCAACCCATCCGCACGAAACCATGTGTGTGTAACTAGCAGAGTGTATGCAGGTTTTGAACCCACCTATGTAGCTGCATCTTACCATTAGAATAATGCGCACTTTAGAGAGCAGGAAAATACTGTGATATTGACTTTAGACTGGGATTTTGTTCAGTGGCACAATCGCTTTCTGCTGCCTTTAAGTAGCAAAGCAACAACAACTGAGCCTGACTACACCTCATTTTAAGATCTGCATGGCCATGGGTGCACAGATGAGCGCAAGTATATTTGCTAATTCTCCAACATGGGCACTGGCTGTGGAAAATTGACAGCTGCTTCAGTCTGAAACTAGCAATGACAGTTGTGTTGTTTGTGGCTTTGCACTGGGTTTAAGATACAGCCTTGTACGTCACTTAGGAAATAAGCGTCCACAGAATCCATAAAATGTAAATGTTGTTTTGAGTTGTCAATTATTTTAACACATTTTGAATATGGCCTGTGTTTGAAATAAGCAAATTGTTGATTTAAGATAAGAGAGTGACAAATAAATAGTTTTTATGATCCAGTCCATCATGCTGTAGCTAATTTTTGTGAGTGCAGTTAATCAGATATTCATCTGTGTGTCACCACAGAACCGACGGTGGAGTCCAGCTCAGGCTCGGGAGTTCCTCCACCTCCACAACACTCTGGCCCTCATCACTCTGCACTCTGACCTCAACTCCCAGCGGACGCAGGGTGAGACGCTTAAATCATGACGTTCACAGGTTGATGCTCTTGTACAATGCAGCTCTCAGTCTGACCCATTTCTTTTCTCACCTGTCGTCCTGCGCAGCTCCTGCAGGCTTTAAACTGCGTGTGAGCTGCATCCCGTCCTCCAGCCCACTCCTCCCACTACACACCGACATCCTGGCCTCACTCTTCACTCCGGAGGGGCAGCCCTACCTTCTAGAGGTAACAAACAACAACTCAAAAGGTTTTAAGCTTCGCCAGACTAATGACACCAACAGTCGTTCTTTTTATTAAAATAATCACACAGTGTATATATATAGTCTTAAACTGTATAACAAATATGAAATAAGCTCAGAACGTCTTTGATGTTTTTAAATTACAGGTGATGTTTGCCATGCGTGAGCTGTCAGGTCCGCTGTCCCTCCTGATAGAGATGGTGACCTACATTGCGTACTGTAACGAGCCCTTCTCCCTGGGTGTGCTGCAGCTGCTCAAGGTAACAGAGGCTTCACAGAACCACAGAGCGACAACGACCAGAGCTGACAGACATTTAGTCAATGTTGAGTATTCTTTGTTTTAAAATAATCTAAATACTTTGTGTCTCGCAGACTCAGCTGGAGACGGCTCCACCTCATGAACTGAAGAACATTTTTCAGATGCTGCAAGAGATGCTGGTGAGTGACAGTCATCAGTTGACTCTGTGACCCTTTACTCATTAATCTGTCACTTTATAAAATCTAATTGCTGCTGTCAGGTGCTCTAACATTATTTAAATCTCTTTTGTCAGGTAATGGAGGACCATCTGCAAACCCAGAGACTCAAGTACGCTTTTGAGTCCGACAAAGGCCTTTTAGGTACGTCACAGTGCTTCTGTTGTTTCGCTCTGATGCCCACAGTTGGCAGCAAATCAGCTTTGTACAGTCTTCTACAATTAATATTTCTCTTATCAACATTGCTGGTAGCCTGCCATGCCTCTTGGCAGCATCTTCAGCTTCTGTGTGTGTATTGAAAGGATTTATTGAAGGTATAAAAACCTAACTGAGAGCTTTTTCTTCTCAGCTTTGATGCACCAGAGCAACAACCTGGACAGCAGACGCTGCTACCAGTGTGTGAAGTTCCTGGTCACACTAGCCCAGAAGTGAGTTCATCTGAGGGTCGAAAGTTAAGAGTTGTCCAGGAGCGATAATTCTCCTTAGATGTACTTTATTGTGCATGATGATACTTTAATGATTTTTTTGGCAGAGAAACTGCTGGACATAACTCTGAGCTTCCTTTTATTATTCCCACCAGGTGTTCTGCAGCCAAGGATTACTTCAAGGAGCTGTCAGGTCACTGGAGCTGGGCCGTACAGTGGCTGCAGAAAAAGGCAAGCTTCTAAATTACTGTCTCACCACACACACTAGAGAAATATATGTATTTTACAGTAATGTTAACCTAAACAGAGTAACAGTAGGTAGCTGAGAGGAAACAGGAGCACGATTGAACATGACATGCAACATGACATGAAAATGACTAAAATAAGAGGAGATTCAGCGTCCAGTTGCATTTTTTTTCAATATTGTCAATAAGCAAATGTACACAGCATGATAGCTGTCAGCTTATGTATCAGGGTATACCTTGAAACCAGTGTATTGCTGCAACCCTAGACCCCACATTGTGACAATCAAGTTCACACACTGACTCCAGGAACTTTGGCCCGTCATCAAAGTTTTTGAAACAGGTTGGATTTTCTCACACTTCATTTTACCCTCACTCATGAACAACACCAGTGGTGCAGTGCGTGAAGAGGGAGCTGAGCCAGAAGGCAAAGCTTTCGATATACTGATCCACATACGTCCCAACTCTCATCGATGGTCATGAGCTCTGGGTAGTGACCAAGAAAACGAGGTCGCGGATACAAGTGGCCAAAATGAGTTTCCTCTGTGGGGTGGCTGGACTCAGCCTTAGAGATAGGGTGAGGAGCACAGACATCCGGAGGGAGTTCGGAGTAGAGCCGCTGCTCCTTTACCTCGAAAGGGGTCAGCTGAGGTGGTTCAGGCGTCTGATCAGGATGCCTCCTGGGCGCCTCTTGCTAGAGGTGTTTGAGGCATGTAACACTGGTAGGAGGCCCCGGGGCAGACCCAGAACACGCTTAAGGGATTACATATCTCATTTGGCCTGGGAACGCCTTAGGGTCCCCCAGGAGGAGCTGGAAAGTGTTGCTGGTGAGAGGGACGTCTGGGGTGCTTTACTTGGCCTGCTGCCCCCGCGACCCAGCTTTAGATAAGCAAATAAAAATAGATGGAGGTTTGATTTTCTGTGTGATTTTTTTGCATTCCTCAAAAGTCTTTGAAAAGTTGTTTCACCACAGAACAATTAAGAAAATGTGGCATTACCTGCAGGACACGTAGCTACAGCTGCAACAAGGAAGGGGAACAGTGCACACGGTATCATATCATAACCCAGATAGCCTGCCTTCAACAGGTCAGACCGTTATATTCAGATGGATGATGATGGTAAGAAGGATGACGGATTAAAAACAAATCATATGCCTTCATGGTCAGCGCCTTAAACCTGTAGAGCAGTGGTTCCTAATCCCAACCCTTTACATCTGACGCAACTATTTATACATTAATTTGAAGCTCTTCGACTGTTTACCCATCGCACACAGTTTTCAGGTGTTGCGGCTGACTCAATATGTGTGCTTTTCTTTATTATCATAATTTCTATGCTCTTGAATTAGCTGACGTTGTCCAGAATCTTTACACATACCCCTAAACAGCTGCAGAGGTACCCTCTGAGGTACAAGAACACACCAGATGAATTCATTTTAAACACTGCAATTAAACACTTTGTAATGATCCTGTATGCTCATTGTGTTTTCCCTCTTCCCTCAGATGACAGAGCATTACTGGACTCCACAGAGCAACGTCTCCAACGAGACATCCACCAACAAAACCTTCCAGCGCACCATCTCTGCGCAGGTACACACACACACATAGTTTATCAGCGTGATGTGACCCTCTCCAGTTCTTCACAAACACACACGCTGTCACTTGCTATTGATGTTTATTTTTCTCATCTTCTCTCATCTCACTTTTGTTTCATTGTGCGTTTATAAAACTCCGCAGGACACCTTGGCCTACGCCACGGCGCTGTTAAACGAGAAGGAGCAGTCTGGCAGCAGCAACGGCTCCGACGGCAGCCCGGCGAATGAAAACGCCGACCGCAGCCTCCGACAGGTAGCCCCTCAGCGCAGCGGGCGTCTCGTATGACTCACGCTCTGTACGCGCAGCCAAAAAGAGAAGAATGGAGCTAAAATGGAACATCTCAGCAGCTTCTGTCAGAAGCTGTGAAGGCAGTTTGTTACCTCCCACGGTTGTTATTAGCGGTGGATTTAAAAACTGCTCCATTCTTCTCTGACTCCTGCTGTGCCTGACAGGATGCCCACACAGCACAAGACCGTCAGACTTGTTCTAGATAATCAGTGTGCTGTATAGAAGTCATAATCCCTCTGTCACTGCTGAGCACAGACATGTTTCACCATCTGCTCTTTTTCCTGCTGAAAAACATTTCCAAGTGTTAACAGTTACTGTGTGCGTCTCTCCCAGGGGTCGGAGTCTCCCATGATGCTCGGCGATTCAAAGAGCGATCTAGAGGACGTGGACCCCTAGCTCCTCCAGCCAGCAGGATCCTTCCGAAGGAGAGGCGGCACAGCTCCGGGCAGCCAACTGAAAGGGCTGCACTTTGCCTCTGATTGGTCAGGACATTTAGGACTCCACAACAAGCCAATCAGAACACTTATTCTCTTGGTCG
>JAPZEB010000021.1:27757976-27773094 GCA_029783705.1 Chaetodon striatus
GTTCACAGCTCCACCTTTTAGTACCAGATCTGTGTGCTAGGTACCCCAACAGAGGGGGGACCAAACATGGGGACAGATTGGTACCATCCACAACTTTTCACAGTGGAAACAGAAAAAAAGCGTACCAAACTGAATTAACTGAACTGCTTGGTGGAAATGGGGCTTCTGTGTGTGGAGAGCATCCTCTGTGAGGCTGGTGTGTAGTGTGGAGTTGAAGTTTGTCACCTGGCTGCTTCTGGTTCTCCAGCTGAGCCTCCCGACGGTCTGCCCACAAACAATAATCTGGATCATTCAGTAACGTCTTGCTCTGCCCGCAGCTGAGGCACCGCATGACTGTGAAGCGGGTCTTCTTATTTTTTTCTAACAACACAAAGTCAGCAGCAGGACAGTCCGTCAGTGTCTCTGAGCATGTTTCTTTACACCTACCATACATGTTGAGATTTAACACATAAATGAGTCAATTAGGACGCCTACAAGCTGATTACTTTCAGTATACAATGCAAGGTAACATGGGAAGCAAATGTTGAACTGACTTACTTCGTTGTCTTGTTGTGGCAGTGACACCAGGGATCAGCAGTGAGCAGCACTTCTTGCATAATGTTCTCTTCACTGACGGGTCTCTGCAATAAAATCCACAATAAACTGATGGTGAAATGTATTTATGTTTGCACAGATTAGACTTAAAGAATAAGATTTGTTTTAAATATATATTTTAGGTTTCCTCTCTGTATAATTACCCCCGGTATGGACAGTTTTGTGTGCATGTAATGTTAATGTGCCTTTAAAAAAGTGCTATAATCCTTCAAAATAAAATCAATACCACTTAAACACCACTGAATAATACTGAGTTAAACTAACTTACTGTCTGAGAACCAAACGTCTTGCGATGGTCTTCTGTGTGAAAGAGTAGAAACGAGCCAGCTCCACATTTTCAGGGTTTTGGGCTAAAACACAGTGAGCAGCCTGCAGAGAGTCATCACATGTCCGGTTAGCACAGCTAGCATGTTAGCAACGTGACCGCTGCCGATATAAACATGGCAGCTTTAAACTTGTTATTAACTTCATACCTGGTGAAGATAGTTCAGTCTTTGGTAGGCGTCTTTGTCTTTCAGTTGAACCGCCATTACACACAAAGATTACGAAAAAATAGAGTAGTAGTTTTGTTACGCCGGAAGTCCAGCAGCCCGGTCTCAGCCGGAGTCAAAAACTGTTACACTTCCGGGCAAAAATTACAAAATAAAAGCGCCGAATGAACTCAGAAAGTTGTGTTCATAATAAAAAAAAAAAAAAAAGATTGTCAGCGCACTACAAAAAAGATACCTCGAGCTTCATCACCTGAATTCACATTTAAAGCCATAAAACCTGCACTGATATCAAAGGAGAGTATTTTTTGGTCCACCTCAAACACGCAGTACAGATAGGAAATGTTATTAGCCTCCTTTGTTTGATGTGCATTTTTAATTTCCTCAAGCTACTTGGGATGAGAAGGACCTGATGAGTATAGTAAGCTAAATAATGTCTTTTAACAGTAAGTAATTTTTTGAAAACACAAAACAAAACAAACAAAAAAACGATGTCCTCAAATGAGGCCGATGGGTTTATTGATGGGCCAGTTGTCACAGGTGTGCAATAAAGCACAAAACTTTTTATTTCAATATCTGAAAATTGTTTTGCAAAAGCAAAACTGCAAACAATGCAACATTTGTTAGATGTTTGATAAACCTTTGGGTCAGGGGCGTAAATACAGACAGTGCAGACAGTGCAGTCACACTGGGGCCCACAGGGTGGAGGGCCATAACCTATAAAAACTATAAACTATACGTCATTACTAATGGTGCTCCCTTGTGTGTGACGTCGCTGAGCTCTCCCCTACTCATCTACCTTGGCTCATGTGGAATGAAAACTGGAAATGTGTGAAACACCCTTCTGAATGTCCTGCAGGTGGAGTAATATTCTTGTATTTATTATACTTTTTATATCTTGTTGTGTGCACTTTATCTTCTACCATTTATCACTTTTCTACTTGTTTTTGCACACTAATCCCTACGTACCCAGACTGCGTGTAGGTGTACAAATCGCAAATAAAGTTATCTTATCTATAAAAACTCTTCAATTAAATTAATATTTTCTTATTCTCTTTAGTATTTCTGTCATATACAGGTATGAAATCATGATTGCTGGGTAATATGTGTGTTGATGTCGTCCAGCGTCAAGTCTCTTTTTGGATCATGTGATGAGACAAGATGAGACATGGAAGCTAGTTAAGGTGCAAAACCTGGCACTAGGGCCCCTTATAATAGTCTGCATTGGTGCCCGTCGTAACTACTTTACAGTACTGGTCAGGGATCACTGGTTGTTTCACAGACTATTCAAAAATATTTATTTCAATGCCTGAACAGAGCCGTGCAAAGGCAAAATTGCAAATAATGCAACATATCTAAAAGCCTTAGGGTCTGTGTTCTCTGAATGAAGTTTCCCTGCTCCATACTCCAAGCTAGGAATGTAGTTTTTGTCTCTAGGAACACTGTGTAACACCTAATCGGCCTGTGTAATGCTGTAGTCACGCAATATTTAAGTCCCAATGTCCTCAAACGAGTACTTTCTGTTGAACTTTCTAATTAACATGTTCGTAACCTGTTGTGAAAATTGGTCAAATTTGTTGCAATATCAAAATACAAACCCTATTAAGGATAAATAAGCAGGTTTCAACAACAAAATTTGATCAGATTTTGGACCTTTTCCACTTTTATGTCGGGATCACCTGCAGGTGGTCTTGGCAGATGGCAGCCATGTTGTTTTTACATGGATTTGTGTATTGTGCTCTTTCTACCACTAGATAGCACATAAAAATGTCCACGACTGAGGACAACAGGTCTAAATTAGGGCAGAATAAAGTATAAAGTGCAGCAGTCCTAAAAGTCCTCACATTGCACTGCTTATGTTGGTCTCATCTGTTTGTACATGGTGACATCACTACACAACAATCACTTTCACGCTCAAATCCCAAAAGCACGAACAGTTGCATTTATTTGAGTGCGCAGACAAGGTTGTTAGTCGCCCAGAAGAAAAAAAAAAAAAACAGTCAACAAATTGTCTTAACCAGCCTTCGACAGCTAACCACGATGATATGGCCACTTGTTTTTTCAAACTAAACATCAAGTACACAATATACACATGGGAGAAGCGCATTTGTTTAGTCCAGAAGAACACAAAGGACAGAGTTCAACATACAATACTAATTTTTAATAACAACAATAAAGAAGAAAGTATAAACCCTGTCAATCTAACATCTTTTAATTTGCCTGTAAGGTGCACCTCTGGTATCAGGAGACTAATGAAACAGGGGGAGGACTGGTACAGTAGGTCTGTCAGGTGTGGCAATCCAAGAACGACACAATCACAGCATGTTGTTCCTGATCACGAATGTACTGAAATGTTTCATATAAAACCGTCAGAGAAAAAAACGTCCATAAAACACGATGTGGAAATAGCAAGAGTGTTCATTGAATGAGACCAACTATATAACAAGAAGGGGGGACAAATATGAAATTCAAGTATCAAAATAACTAAGACACTGACACGCTGAAAAGGTAAATTACAAAGGTAGTAAAAATCATGGGAAGAGAAACATCGACACAATCAACAATACATTAGGCAACATTTTGCATTTGTTTAAGGCAGTTGATTAAAAAAACTAAATAGAACTAGGCATCTTCTTCATTCCAAGTTAAATACAAGCCTAGCCCTAACTTGTCACCAGGAGATTTGTTGTACAAAATAACTACGCCCGACTCTAAGCACTTTAGTTTGACTTGTCTTCTGACGTCTGAGTGAGAATAGAGTTCGTGTGGACAGCGGTGGAGTTGTGCTCTAGATTTTTTGGTCTTCTTCACAGTGAGGTTTGTCAGGGCTTATAAGGCTGGTGCGTCAAGAGTGGAAAGTCACTCTCAGCCTATTGTCTGGCACGAAATCTAAATGGTTGGCACATATCTGTGCACAGCATGGGAAGGCAGGGTAGCTAGGTTCGTCAGCTAACGATTGCCCTTCATGGCCTCCTTGGCTGCCAGGATGAGAGGTGTGAGACTGGAGAGGGGCTTCGCCAGCTTCAGGAACGGATGCTGCACGCCAGAGAGGAGACGGAGGGGAAAAGGGAAAACCATTTAATCAAGTGCACGTTAAATTAAAAGTCAGTATGAAGGAAACTAATCTGATAACAGGAGGAGGTTTTAACCTGCAGCAGCTCTTTGCCTCCGCCTCTTTTCTCTACGTCCATTTCCAAGCAACGGTTGAGGAAATCTCTGAAGACCGGAGACAGCTTCTCTGGGTTCTGAAGCTCGGGTGTGCCGTTCGTGGCGATCAGGTATAATGCCTGCCAAAAGGGGAAGAGACAGGAGAAAAAGGAACTGTGAAATCTAGTTTTGGGGAAATAAGTCACCTGCAGTAAATGAACTAGTACAGCGAGGACACGTTAAAGGTCAGATCTGTTTTTAATTAATGCTATGAGGGCGTTACGCTCTCTCTTCTAACTCTGCACTCACACAGCCACCAGGGAGTGCTTTCACTTTCATGACAGCTGAGTAGCCTGACTTTACTAATCCACACAGCAAACTGCAGGTGACACCAGGTGACTGGCTGAATTAAGTACATATACTGTACACTGTTGTGCGTACATGCATATACTGTGCATACATCACTTCTGGTATGTTTTAAGTTATAGAGCCATTACAGAGCATTATAGAGCTGTCCTGGGTGTCCATAAGTTTTGGCCATTAGTGGAGATATGGGATGGGAACCTCCGAATATGTGGCATATATGTAAAATGTGTCAGTCGGCTTTGGAATAGACTTGTGAAGATGTCGCCTCAGAGACTCACTAAAAAGGTTTTTAATGAGGACACCTCCGCTGTCATCCTTTGGCTTATGAGTTCAAATCATTATTTCATTTTAACAACATGTCATTTATTTTTCAGAACAGGTTAACCTGTGACATTCAAGAGAAAAGGAGTGAAATGTCTCACGTGTTTGGAGAAAAATGGTCTCTTGACATACGGTATAAACCAAAACTAACTTACGGTCTCGTGAAGAACAGAAACAGTGTGGAACCGTACATTTAGTAAAACAAAAGACAAAGATCCCTGTGTGCACAGCCCCCCTTAGGAACGTTACCATTAGCCTTAGAGAAGGTTCAACGCCACCGCAGAGGAGGACAGAATTTGTTTGTTGTGTAATTTAGGTGAAGCTGAGAATGAGGTCATGAGGTATGAGGTGAGTAAAATGACCTCTATCTAAGTTGATTTCTTTTGGTTGGATGCTGAATTTCTTTGCCAGGCCTGAGATAGGAGGCAGAGTATTCTGTTTCTAGACTGATCAGTTAAATAACATGTATTTTTGACTGTTACTGCAACGTCATTGTAGTGGTGTCTTGTAAACTCATGAAAGTTGGGCACATTTAAGTGACACAAAATAAAATAAAAAAAACAATCTATCAATCACAAAGTAACAATTTACATTACAATATTTATTCTAGCACTCTCTGCACTCCCTCACACTCCTGCACTCACTGTTTACAGTCACACTGAAGCCTCTGTCACACTAAGATACTGAGATAACCTTTCAGACACCACTGGTGATTTTCACTGTTCACATACACACTACATTCTGGAGCATCACAGTCTTGTGCCTTTTCACACATGCCATGTTAATGCTGGAGCAGATGGGACAAAGGACAGTCCTGCTAATGGCTGACAAAAAAGATGGGGCAAGGCTGGATGTATGTGCACGCAGCGGTGTTATTTTCAGGAACATGGCGGACGAGGAGCTGTTTGACTGGTGCCAATGTTCGTGTAATGGAGGCCTCTGTGTGTAATGTAAATAACCCGTGAACGCACCGGCATAAATGCTAAACCGTAAACAAGTCATGGATTCAAGTAAGTAATCAGTGGAGTCTTGTGATTGGTTTGTGTGCTCCACATGAAAGCGACTTTCATCAGACAGATGTAACCCTTTACATGCTTGTCCCTGCAATGTCTTTCAGTCACGCAGCCATACCTGCATTTTCCCAGAAATGTTAGTAGGTCTTAAGGTGCAGAAATTTTGCTGAATATTTCAGGGAATGACTGCATGTTCATACACAAGTAGAATACAGACACTATTCAAAAGAAGTGGCAGCAAAGTGGACAAAAATGTTTGTATCTTGACAACTTCTGCTCACAAGTCAACTACTTCATGCCTGGCTTATTCCTTGAATGCTGTTGTTAGTGCCTGTGGAGAGCAGGAGAGACTCTCATGACACTTGTGAGCATTTGTCGTGCTTTTGTTTTGACTCACGAGAGTTTAAGGACTGCAGCTGTTCAGCAAGTATTCCAAAATCTGAATGAACAACATGTCATGCATAAGAGGAGAGTTGATTTAAAATGTCGTCACTCACTCGTAGTGGGTTCTCGTTCAGGTAGGGAGGCTCTCCTTCGACCATCTCGATGGCCATAATACCCAGTGACCAAATGTCTACTTTAGGCCCATAAGCCTTCCTGGTCACCACCTCAGGAGCCATCCAGTAAGGCGTGCCTACCATGGTGCTGCGTTTGCTCTGCTCTGGAGTGATCTGGGCACAGAAGCCAAAATCGGCTGTCGAAGAGATGGAGAAGAGTCAATACATAGTGTAGTTACAGTGGAATAGCACAGCAATCTGAGTTTGAAGAGACAGTTTGGATTGTTTTAAGTGGGGTTGCATGAGATACTGATCCATAGTCAGTGTGTGAGATACAGTAGATGGCGGTCGGCACGCCCCCATTTTGGAGAAACAGACAGGAATACCAGCACAGAAGCTAACCATGTACTGCTGTGGATGGGAGCAGCAGCAAAACAAATTTTAGCAACCTAAAAAAAATCTATTCAAATGCATGCTATATTTAGAATATTCTCACCGCTTTCCCTTTATGCAGTCAGAAAGGGCTGTCTGACTGGGAACTGAAGAAGTTATATCTATCTGTGCTCTCTTCAAAGCCACCGCACAGTAATTTTACATCACACAACACAGGAGTTGTTGGTCTACTGCTGCCTTGATTGGTAGTTTGTGTTATTGTGTGACTTTGGTTTTGAAAGTGTCAGTTCAATCTCACGAAAGTCACACAATAACAAAAACAAACTGATACAGGCAGCGGAAGACAAGCACCTCCCGTTTTCTGTGAGGTAAAATTACCCAGAGCATTGATAACGGCTTCATTTCCTGCCTGGAAAGGGCTGTGCGACAGCAAGGTGAACATAGCATTCACTTCAACTGATACAGATTTTTTTAGGTAGCTAAAATATGTTTCATTGCTGCCCCTGTCCGCAGCAGCGCCTTCTGTGGCAGTATTGCTGCCTGCTTCTCCAAACTGGGAGTGTGCCCACTGCTATCTACTGTAGGTAATACACTGACAGTGGATAAGAATCTCATACAGCCCCACTTCATCAGTACAGGACTTACTCAGCTTGACAGAGCCATCCATCCCGAGTAACACGTTGTCACTTTTGATGTCTCTGTGAATAACCTGGTTCGCATGCAGGAACTCCAATGCTTGTAAACACTGCAGGTATGGAGAGAGACCGGGAGAGAGAGGAAAAATAAGTTGAGAGTTTTGCCTTTTAGATTTGATCTCTTCATACAGCCCTGTGTGTAAGGTGTGCAGCGTACCTCCCGGCAGACAGCAGCTATCTGGGCCTCATCCATACAGGTCTCTGTTACCACATCTGTCAGTGAGCCACCTGCCAGATACTCCATCACCACGAACAGCTCCTCCCCCATCAGGAAACTGACACACACACACAAATACACAACGTCACACACTGGTGTCCAACCATGCCACTGGGACAACTTTTTGAATTTGTTATAATCAGGCTCAGATGTTCTGCGCAGGCTGCAGGTTCACTGTCAGTCTCACCTGTCTAAAAAGTTGACGATGTTGGGGTTCTTCAGCTCCTTCATGACTAGAATCTCGTTGATGATCAGCTCCTTCTTCGGCTGCTTTTGTAGGTTGATCTGTTTAATGGCGACCTGAAAGAAGGAAGTGTGAGAGATCAGATATGTAGAATCACCTAAATGTGACAGATTACTGTTGCTCAAGGGAACGTGCTAACACAAAGTAATCAATATCCAATTTTCCAAACACGTTTAACTGCTTTTTCTAATGTCTTTTCCCTCTTAAAATAAATTATTCAAAGCAAGACTACATAACTTTTGAAAAACACATTCTTCCTCTTAAAGATGAAATTTGAATTCATAAACAATAAAACACACCCTTCCTGAATTTATCATGCTCGGATGTTTTGTTGATACCATCATGCTCGGCTGGTATGGAAGGAAGCTTATGCTGACTAATGGCTGATGTAAGCTAATGTTAGCTAACGTTCAGCTGCCTGGCTTTTAACAAGAACCAAGAGACGGGGTCACATCCCTCCAGTTTCAGCCTCTTTACACTGGCTCCCAGTATGTTTCTGAATAGATTTTAAGATTTTGCTGATTACTTTTAAGGCCCTTCATGGTCTCTATCCAAGCTATATCTTTGACATCTTAATACTGTACAAGCCAGGACGTACTTTAACTCTTTTGTCTGTTCCAGAGGTCCGTCTGAAAACTACAGGGGACAGAGCGTTTGCTGTCAGGGTCGGCCGAGTCATTGATGTCTTTTAAATCCCTTCATCAAACATACTTTTATCAGAGAGCCTTTCCTGACTTTACTTGAGTTTTAAACTACCTTTAACTGTCTTTAATTTCCTTAGTTTTTATATATTAAAGTGTTTTTATCAGTTTTTTTTAAGTTGTTTTCATGTCTTGGCTATTTTAATTATTGACATGTGAAGCACTTTGTAACTCTGTTTTAAAAAACAGACTTTCATTAGTCTTCACTCACGCTACTGTCACACTATGTTTCAATATCTCCTAATTATCACTTGCTGCCACATTTGCAGCTGTTCAGCAAAAGTTAAGTGGTCTAACTTTACAGTTACCGGTATACCTTGTAGAGAAAGTGGTGTAAATAAAGCTTACTGTTACAAACTATAAACTTTCATGTGTCATTTTTATGTCTTGAGCTTCACTACTTTACTGTTGTGTCCCCGGTTAGTAATTTTATAGTCCCCATATCTGCTCATCCATTACGTCACTCTTACCTCTTGTCCTGTGGCAACATCGATGGCTGTGAATACTGTTCCTGACGCCCTGCGAGACAAATGAGACGAGCATTTAACTTCAATGCACATTTTAACAAACAGTCCACTCAGATTAGTCTGGCCATGTGTTATTCACAAACGTATTTATGTTGTCACATTTTCACATAAAATCCCCTTTGTTAAACAGAACATAGTCCCCAGAGCGGTGATTCATCTAACACAGTTTTGACATGACGTTTGTATATTACTGACTCACTTAAATGATGTTACTAAGAGCATGTATCTCATAGAACAGTTAGGATCTCATCAAGGTATACAATTATCACGAGTATCTGGCATCCATTTCCTCTATTTTGGAGTAAGGCTGCACAGTATATAATTCCTTTATTAACATCATAATGTCAACTTACACAATAAACAACGCAAAAGGCTGCGATACTGCACTCAGGGATTGTTTAGCTGAAAGACAGTATCCGTAGGAAACTGCGATGTAAAATTTGACTATTTTTCTTTTTCTTTTTTTGTGCCTTTGGGGTCCATTTCAATTTTCAATTTCTTTAATAAATCAATGATGGAAAATTTTTCTTTTGTTTTTCTGAATTCAAGAAGCAATTTGTTGTACTGCTGTAGCAGCAGAAAGGCAGAACTGAGTACATTTTAATATCTGATTATTTACTGCAAGTCAGCACAGTGACAATATATATTTTATTTTTAACATTTCAAGTGCAAGTGTTAAAAATTGTAGTATTATTTGTATAATTTTATTGCTTTATATTTACATACTTCTATTTCATACTCTTCGTCTTCTTATAATTCTCTATTCTTAACATCGGAGTGACTGTAACAAATCACAATTTCCCCTCAGGGATCAATAAAGTATTTCTGATTTCTGATATTAAGCAGCTCTATTTGTAATATACCTGATGAAAAACCTTAGCAAGAATCAGGAAGGCTACATTACACCTTGGTGTCGATTCTTTTTCAGTCAGCGGGTTCATTGTTATTGCTGCTTAACAACAGTCGAAGCCAATATCAGCCAAGTGTGAGTACATTGTGTTTAATGAGCGCAACGTTGATTAAAAAAAGAAAGAAGACCTTATCATTATAATAAAAGCAATATTACACAGTATACATAAGAGCCTAAATCCTATCACACGTTCTGCAACTAATGGATCTGCACTCACCCCTTACCAATTTTTTCATATCTTGTGTATTTCTTCTTGGGATCTCCAATGCTGACTATCGTTCCTGTAAGACAAATAACAGCAACATAAGTAAAGGAAATGATATGGCAATAAATAATAAATATACCCGACAGGTGGAATTCAAACTGCTTTATGGTTGTGACAAAAGATTTGTAAGATTAATAACTGATTAATCATTTACTCAGTTTGTCCATGATCTCCTCATCCGACATCTTGCCCTTCTTTTTCTGTCTGTCTGCAGCCTTAGAGGCAGCGTCTCCGTCTGGACACGTGCTCGGAGCAGGGATGGGGTCAATTACAGAGCGAGTATACACCTGTGCAACGAGACAACAACCCAAGAAAAACAAATAAATACATTTTACGGAGAATGCCACAGAGGGTGAAATGACAGTCTTTAGAATGACACATGATCATTATGCTGTCGAGCCTACTTAACACAGGTGACTTACACTCTTTGTGTGCTCCGGTCTTGGTGCCACAACAGGAGGAGGAGTTTCATCATCGTCATCATCGTCAATGTCTTTGATATTCGGAGAAGAGGGTTCAGTGCCTTTTTTGACAGGCTGGTTTAGAGTGAAAGAAAATGTTTTTAGCCTTCATAAGACGAAACAAAGTAAAGGTAAAACAGCAAAGGTGTGTTAACAGTCTAGTAACACTTACAGACTGAGGCCCTGGAGTGAATGCGTCTTTTTCTGTGGATTAAAATAACAGAAGCAGAGTTAGAAAAAAAAAAATCTGTTCACATGAAACGTACAGCAGAGTGTTATTTGACGCTGCACATTTACACATTTCCTATAGAAACAGGAAGCTAGAGGGGGGCTTGTTGCAGGTATTGATTGCGGTTTACAGTGGCCAGTAGTGCTAAATGTGCAGTACACTCCCCTCCCTCCCAAATTTCAGTTTGACAGTAGCTACAAGCTCGACATGAAGAACTGCAATGAGGACAGCCTGCTCTCTGTCGTCAAGGACCTCTTGCCACTACCATCGCCTATACCTGCAGCTTTTACCACTGAATTCGTACATAGTGTAAATGGAGGACAAAGACAACGATGTTGAAAAACTTTTAGAAATGAGACAATTAATGTTTAAGATCTGAAGCCGGCAGTGCTACTGGTGAAGAAGAGATGCAGGCTCTTCCCCACGTTGGAGCTGATGCATCCCAACGGTACACTTGTGTCTATATTATTATCAGCTCATGCTTTTTGAGAAAGCATTTCATCGGATTCAAAATAGGTTTACGCCCTTGAGTGCAGGATGAGTCAGCGACATTAAAAAAAATATTAAAATACAATTCCAGGAAACTACTTCGCAGTCATTGCTGGGACAGGTGCTGGTGCATGGGCGATGATCAGCCCAAGATATATGTGATAAAAATAAGTTAAATATCAATTTTGATTTCATTGGAACTTAAAACTGGGTGTTGTCAAAGGGTTTTATTTTCAGGTTAACATGTTGTACTGTTTGACTGATAACTGCCTGGTTACTCACTATTTTACATGAGATGATATTGATCAAATTTCTCTTTATGAGAAAAGAGACAATGTTATCTACTTGAAGACAAAAGGGCAGTATAATGTTAGGCAATAATTAACTTGTACCTGCAAACATGGTGGAGCCTTTGTTTTACTTGAATTTAACAGCCTGATACAAATGTATAATGCCCTGCATGTCACTTAATAAGCGTAATGTCTGAATTTAACTTTGAGGCTAACCAGAGGATGAGAAGCTGAGGTACTTCTGACGACCGTTGCCTGTAGAGTCGTAGAACTTAAGAACGTCAAGCACGGCCTGTGGGTTTTTCTTCTGCTCTGACTTGGTGATGTTTGAGGTCTGGAGTAGTCGAGCCCACTGCTCTGGCATACCCTGTGTGTGTGACAAAGATGACAAGGTGTAAAAATGCTGCAGACTGCAAGGTGACGTGAAAGTGTTCAGGTTGATAACAAAGTGTCAAAAAGCATGTGCATGTGCGAGAACAACCAAAACTCACAGTGAACTCCCCCGTGACAGCATCAAACCCAACATGTATGGTGTGTTCGAAATCTGAAGGCGGTGAGATCTCTGGTCGCTCTTTGTCTCTATCTTTCTTTCTACCACCTGAAAGTTAAAAAAGCATATCAAAATCACACATGTGCATACTCAGGCTATTCACAAGCACAAGAACACATTTGAAGTGAAATACCTGTCCTCCAGACTCACCTTTTTCAGCCCCAGAGAAGATTGAGATGATCTTGTTGCGAGGTTTCCTCTCCTCAGGCACAGAAGGCAGTGGTTTAGAGCTGTGGTTGGCTGAGAGTGAGTCTTTGCCAGAGCCGGTGCTGAAGATGGTGCTGCTCATCCTGACTGGAGGGGCAGGGGGTTTATCCTCAGGGTCTCCGTTATCACACATCACTACGGGGTTGTCGTGAGCCTCACAGGGCTGAAAAGGCAGGGGAGCACAGTGGCAGGCGAGGATGGCAAACAGAGAGGGAGCGAGGCAGCGCTCACATCAGCATGAGGCACGGGTGTGCTCATGCACTACAGGAGGATGTGCCGAAAATGACAGCAGAAGAGAAAGGAAGCACCGAGTGGTACCTGGAAGTAAATCAGACATTTATTATACCAGAAACATACAATAATACGGTTATAAATACAGCAGAATGTGGTGACCAATAATCAGGGAACCTCTCTCTACTATAAAACAATTTAATAAAGAGTTTTATTGGAGCGTCGTGGGGTGGTATTTGGACCAGAAAACACCTGAGCATAGAGCAACACCACACACAGGCTGAAATGCTCTCAGTCTCATCTCAATATTTAGGCATTAATATTTTCACATTAACACAATTTGAATTTCATATTATGAATTACCACTAGGGAAAGTTCAAGTAAGTTCACAAAAAGGTGAACTAATTGAAATATAGTGGAAATTAATTTGAAACCAAACTAATCATTTGTCATTATCTAGCTTACTAATACTATTCAAAGTCAATTGAGAGACTGTTTTCTAAACGAAAACAGTCTCCACAGCTTATCTAACCTTAACTTATCCTTTCTTAAACAAACCCTAATTTTACTTTAAGAAATGTTGACAGCATAAACAGTGAAATATTTAATTTCTGTGTCCTATGTCGCCTCTGAAGGAGACTAACAGAGGAGCCCAGATGAGGATAAAATAATAATGCAACTTGCTCTTCTATCACTACGCTTGATACAGAAATGAAAAGTGGACATTTTATTGCTTCGTGCGAAATTAAAATATGTCAACACATCGACGCTCCGCTCATTATTTCCCCGCATAACGGTATTTATGTCAAAAATGCCCTTCAAATGAGCAACAGCAGGGGCGGCTAGCAAGCTAACGTTAGCATCAACTACTTGGCCAACAAGTGTGCTAGCTAGAAGCTAACGTTAGCATGACAAGCTACACTACTGCTTACCGCTACCAGATTAGCGCTAAGCTTCAAGCTAATGCTAACTAGTCTGGCGACCAAAGTTAAAGGCTTTGCCCCGATTAATTAACATCGCCATGCGGCGGTTTGGACAACACTACAGATGCTACAAACTACCCGGTAACAAATCCGCTTTATCTGCAGGCTAACGAAGACGACGCAGGAGCAGCAGAGCTCACCGGAGATTCCTCACCAGTTAAACTTGAATACAACTTCACGCCCGGTTTGGAAAACGTTTGTAAATCCGTTAAAAGTACTTCCTCCGTTACATGGGGCCTTGGCGCTGCGCGACGCGGACAAATAAGTTAGTAAAAATGAGGCTACAACTATTTACAAAGCAACTTTTCTTCTATCTTTTCGGCCCTTGGATAATTCCGTTATGGCGAAGGGGAAGCGGAACTACCGACCCAGCCCTAGCCTATTCAATAAGGCTTCAAGTGAGTGGTGTGTGTGAAGTTTGTCTGCTGTCTGTCTCCAACACTGCAGACCCTGCGTGTGTTAACTCATCTGGTAATATTATAATACACACACAGATGTAATAACCAACATGTTTTTTGTGTATTTGTACACGAGAAAAGCGAGAAATACGATAAAACAGCAGAAACTAGAAGTTAGAGGTTGAATGAGGTCGAAAAGCATTTTAGGTAATGTAGTTTAATATTTATACTATGTACAGAGGAGGCTGATACCATAGACTGTTTCAATAATACACACTTTAAATCAGCAAGATAACATAACTTAAGATAAAATAATTTAATATAACATCATATAAGATAAGATAAGATAAAATAAGATAAGATAAGAAAACCTGCAGCTGTAAAAGAGACAGAAATAGGTACAGATAAGTAAGTGACAGAAATAAATAATAATAAGTACATAAACTAAAATAACAACAGAATAAAAATAGAAACTGCCCAAGGTAATTTGGAGACAAAATGACCAAGAATCACCAGAGGCTCCACACAACGATATTATCGCGATACTTTCGTCACGATACAATATTATTGCGATTTTAAATGTGTAATGCGATAATATATTGCGATTTATTGCCTGTTTTCAACTGCTAACAATGTCCCTCGATAAATACGTTGTCAGTTCTGTTTTATTTAACAGTATAATCCTCTCCAGCTCTCCAGCTTGTTTGTGGGTGCAGCTTATTGAATTCTGTCCTTTTTTTTTTTTTTTTTTTTGTATTTGTATAATGACGTGTTGGGTATTTCTTGTCTTTTTTTTTATTTAAAGATATTTTTACATATTGTATTTATTATATTGTATTGTTTTGTGCAGTATGCTATTGACCTCTCTTTGTGTCCTTAATAAAGTAATTATTATTATCATT
>JAPZEB010000021.1:27778380-27793250 GCA_029783705.1 Chaetodon striatus
GCTTTGAGGCAAAATTCTGCAGAGAAAATACTATTTAGACAATTAGATATGATTTATGAGCTTATTATAAGTCAAATAATAAGATTGAAAATATTTTTATACTAAATGTAGTAAGGCTTCGGCAAAGACAGAACCGTTAAAGACCGACTAACGTTAAGCGCCCAGGCAACGTTAATGCTCATCAGCTGTGATCAACTCCATCAACTCGACTGTCAAACGCCCCTTTACCGTAAAATATATAAATTATTTAGCTTAAAATGTTTTAGCCTTTAATCGCTGAACTTAAAGTGGAGACCAGTTTGAACTGGACAGCTGGAGACATAAACAGAAGATGAGTTTCGAGGCAAAGCGGTGTGGAGTGCAGTTCAGTCCTCCCTCCATAGTTTTAATTTATCAACACAAGGTAACTAAAAATATGCGGAAAAGAATAATACCTGTGCGGAACTTCTCTAAATACTCTGGTAAGACAAGACAACTATTCTGCAAGTCATATACATGTACACAACTTCCATTTGTATATTTTTTTTTTAGATATTCTCCCTCTCCTAGTATTATATATTTCACCTTCTGTGGTTTTTATATTTCATATTTTTCAGCACTTTATTTAATACAATCTTTACTTTTTAGCACCTTCTACAACAGGATATGTAACTGCACTGGTATCTGTACATATATTTATCTTCACTTGCATTCACATTATTCATAGCAAAGTATTCCTCACTTATGCACTGCTTACACTTTAATGTAACCACCTTACATTGTAACACCAGCACTGATTTGCACTACCATGATAAGCATTTATTCTGTAGTAACATTTCACTGATCTATCTGTCTTTCTATCTATCTGTCTATCTATCTATCTATCGCTTCCATGTAATAAGTCTCAACATATCAGAATAGTTTAGCAGGAGACATGGGCGTAGGGGCAAAATCAAGGTATTTATATGATCCCTGGAATACCAGTGGGCCCTCTTCAAATGTGGGCCCCCAAACCTCTTGCTGCTACATTACTTATTATTCATTATCTCTCCATTTTACCCTAACATTTTGTTCAGTTTTGACTATCCAGTGAAAAAATGCCTTGGGTTTTAGGCTGGATTACCAGCCGTCTGAGCACAGTGGGCAACTCTCTCTGAACTCCAGGGGCCAGTTGCACAAAACACCAAGTTTTCTTTAAGGGATTTTACTTGAAGGTGTTGCAGGGCATCCCTTAAAACATTTCCCTGGTTAAGGAAAAACATGAAGGCATTTACTGCATTGGAGAAGATATTACTGTTTCCATGTGGACTAGTTAGTTAATTTGCACTGGTGCTTGATACCTGAGGTCTCTTGTGCAACTGTTCCACTAACTTTAAGGGATTTCTCAAGTGTAACCCTGAAAATGCAGGAAACCTTGAATACTTTAGTGAACATTTTAAGGAAACCTAAGGGAGAGGACTTGAGGGTGTACTGTCTTTTGTTTCAAGGAAGCCTTAACTCAGACTTTAAGGAAACATTAAGGTGTTTTGTGCAACCAGCCCCAGACCATTAGGTGCCCTCAAGGCTCCAGATATTTATAGCTAAAGGATGGTCATTTACTTTCACCTGATTCTAAGGCCTTGACTCGTTGTGGGTCCTGTATTAAAACCGTAATAATTTCAGTTTACATGATAACACACATTCCTTAAAATACATGTTTAATCAAATAAGTAGGAAGACTTCCAGCCTAAATTTTATGGGAAATTAATGACCTTGCTGAGTATAGAAAGATATGTGCTCTGTTCTTGATGAATACATGGAACAGGGCAACAGGGTACATACGTAATGCTCACAAATTGCAGAGCAACAGGGGGTCAGTCGGGGAGCTCCAGCAGGTTCATCTGACCCTGTAGTCTTCCTCAGAGCAGTCTGAATCCTTGATATCCTCTCTCCTGAACCTCCAGACTACAGCATGGCAGCTGAAAGGCTGAAGAACCACCCCCGGCACAGGGACTACCTGGAGGGTGTGTCCCAGAGCCAGCTGGAGAAGCTTCACATCATCCTGCGAGATCACATGCAGGGCTACACCTTGGAGCACAGCCTGGCCTCGCTGCGCCTGGACCCTGATGAAGACCTCAACAAACTGGACGACGAGGAGCTGGCTCGCAAGAAGGGCCAGATGGACGAACTGTTCGAGAAGAACCGGAGGCACAAAGACGATCCTGACTTTGTTTACGACCTGGAAAAAGATTTCACCAAGACCTCCCAGGAAAAGTGCAGCTGGGATGAAGAGTCTGATGATGGATTTTAAAACTCTTCTCCGCTCCTGCCTCTGACCTTTCAGACTGTGAATGACCTGACGTACTCATGTTCTGTGAGATCACAGGAAAATCTGACACAGCTGAAGTTTACTACAATGTCTATTATAAGTCAAACACATTCGTTTATAACTGACTATGGATAGCTTTTTTCAGGAAATATCTTTTTGCACACAGTTCAGTATAAACACTCAGTTACCAGTTCATCAGGTAAACATCTAAAACAACTGCAACAACCCTGCGATAAATTCTACCTTCATGGAGGTTGTAAAGTTGAGCTTTTGTTTAAAGGCCTAGTGTGAAGGATTTGGTGGCATCTAGTGGTGAGGTCGCAGATTGCAATTAACCAAAACTTCCGCTTTGCGCCAAGCATGTCGGAGAACTACAGTGGCCAACGCAAAAACAGAAATGTTCCCATCTAGAGGTAGAACTTTCGGGTACGTTACGTGATGCCACTGGGCCCCAGAAGACTTCTTCCATAGACATGCATTGTGTAAGAGATGTCTGTAAAGTAGTGGTTACTTTTTCGTGTCACACCCCATGTGAAATGACTCGTTTTAACATTGGGATTTGATCCATTCAGTCTGACAACATTTGCACAGTCTGGAAGAGCAGCACGATTGAATAATTTTATCCCCATTCAAGTCGGCAGAGGGCTAAACTGGAAGTCAGCCACTTGGCCTGTGAAGAACTACTGCGCTTATTCTATCCGCCCAAATAATTGTACACCCAGGAAGTTAAACTTTTTTGGCTTCATGCACTACTTAGCACCTATAATAGGAAAACTCGGCCCCACCTCCACAGCTGTACCCAGTTCTCTTTATACATCCATATTTCAGTATGTAATGAAAGTAACGAAAACATGATTCTTAGTTTCAGGTAATTATACACTAATGAAAACATAGTTATACTATATTCATTTTCTGCCCAAATCCTACACACTTGACCTGTAAACTGTTTTAGAGCAGTGTTGATTTAATGTCATTGTCATTTTGGCAGCTTAAATTATAACACTTATATTTTGCCCCCCCTATTTATGTCAATGAAATTAAAACTACATTTTAGAAACACCACTCAGTAAAGCGCAGTACAGTTCAACTGCACTGCAGATCAAAGCATCCAAACTGTCTGTAAAGTTAAACTAAAGCTGTTTCAACACACAGTGAACATGACTAGCGTTCATGAAGGTAGACAATGCTGCTGGCCTGCTGTACCCGACTTCATTTGTACTAGTTAGTTATACCTAGAAGTGCATAGTTAGGAACAGCCGTAACAGCTACAGTGGCTGAACAGAAGGAAAGAAGTCAAGTACAGAAATTCCTAAACAACGAGAGCAATAAAGACAGTAGGTACCTGCATTTCTCATTTACCACTAAAGGTAAACGGTTATTTTAAACACACATCTTCCAATGAATGAAACAATGCATGAATTATAGTGAATATTTATTTGTTATAAAATACTGAATTTTACAAAATACAAAGACTTTGGCTCTTTTATTTGTGGCTTACACCTAAGTGAGTGATATTCACAGTTGAATATGAAAGAAGATGCTAAAATCCTATTAAATAAAATTTGAGTGTACACCAATAAGTAAGCAATACAACAAATATATCTTTGGAAAAAAACCGTGTCCACAAAATATCGTATCATATCATACAAAACATATATGTATATATATATATATTTCCATATGGTTTGAAGTGACGCACTATGGCAAAGTTTTAATCGAGATAAACTTTATCATAAAACCAAGCCCGCAGGATCAAACCTCTTCAGGGGGACATTTCATTCAAAGTGCTTAAATACCTCATTCAGTTGATAAGACACACTGACTGACTGACTGACCATTAGTACCACAATACATTCATAAAGGTCGCAGGTTTCTTTGAAAATCAATGATGAACGGGTTTACATTGCTTCGCTTGTTTGGTTTAAATCTTTTTTTTTTTTTTTTTTTTATACACGGGTATCAATTGCAGTCGTTCATGCAGTGCTGATGTTTCCCTCAGGAGGTAGGTAACGGAAAATCTGACACATAATTCCTTTCACCGCCAAAATTTGGTCAGGATTAAAAGGTGTTTAAAATTCTTAATTCTCAGCAGGCTGTTAATTTGTTTTAAAAATAGTTCTTTATAAAATCGATATTTCAAGTATGCTAAAGCCACAATCCAGGATTTCGGAGCATGTTAGTAATGACAATATATACACTATACGACTGGAGAGGAAGGACTTTCTGATTGGTGGTCATTTGTGCAACGTCTAACTCCACTGCCCAGACTAGATTAGCTTGAGTGCACGGATAATATACAGGTGAGTTGATTACTGTAAAGCTATTGGACAAAGACAGGCATCTTAAATCCAATGACACTGACATAGTAACGGTAATAGAGTGAGATTATGGTGCTACGAGCGTAGCTATACACTGAATCTGGATTAGGCCTTAAAAAAGCTGTATGACCCACCATCTATGGAGAGTTATAGGAACTGAAATATATATATATTACACTATAAACTACACCAAAAATACATACATTATTAGCTGGGTATTTTTGAAAGTAAGGATTCTCATTTCTTCTTCTTGTCTTGGGTGCACCTCGGACAAAACCTGTGGGGTTTGACAGAGGAGGGAAAACATGAAGGCAAAGAAGGCGATCATTACAGATCTGAGATAGTAAGGCCCCGATCACACAGAAGGTGTTTCAGCAGCTGGAGGCGGCTTTTTGTAATCGTTTTTTATGAGGATGAAGCTTTTTGCGTTGTGACGTGCTTTGCATTTCTGTGCTCTATGTGCCTGGCGTTTTTGCTGGAGTGCTCTGAACTCCTCGAGTTGAAAAAACTTCAAATCAGAGCAGAAAAGCACCCCACGAGATCTCTTTTTTTTCCTCATGGTCCAATCGGATGATTTTAGAGGCAAGCTTTCTGTGGTGGTCACAACAAGTTTACAGTTGGTAAACAATGGAGGAAAACCTGGTGGTTGTGGTTGCTGAATACCCAGACTTATATGTCTCAATCATAGACAGCAGGCTGTCAAACTGCCCGAGTCATCCTAAAATATGCCTGTAAACGACAATCACTGAGGCATACTCCCCGTGATCCAGCCTATCTTAGGGTCTCATGTACCCACACAGATCTCTGTTTATCTGCTGACAGCCTCTCACCTTCAACCAGAGCTACAGCAAGTACCCTCTGCCTCAACATTTTAGGAACTAGATACTAATTACTGTGAAATAAATAACATTAATGAACTCAAGGTGGATTGATTATACAGAAAGGTTAGGATAAGGACGTGATAGGGTGGCTGCTTGGCAACCTGCAAAACACTTTCTGTGTGATCGGGGCCTTATAATATTTCTATAAACAACTCTTGGTAAATGTTCAAACTCAGAGTTCTTACCATTTTCCTTTAGGTTTTGAGGCGAGATCAACACAAGCAAAGTGGAACCACTCGATGGGACACTGCGGGATGAAAAACAGTGTCAGTAATGAGAACTAAACTGGTTCTGATAGTAACCTGGCAAATTTAATTTTAATAAGAAAGAAACTCTACACAAACGTACATCTGGGTTATCGCATCCAATCATCTCTCCATATGACACCTGATGGCACAGGCAGTACGTCGGCTCATTGGGATCAACTGGCATGTCCAAAACATCTGATGGCTGCATGGGCAGGAGAGCGTCACTCAGGTCCGGGCTGGAAGTGCAACATTACACACACAGCATGATTAGAAATGAACATATTTAAATCCTCTCCATCCTTAAATACTCCTGATGTTATTATTGCTCAGGGAAATAAGTTAGAGGCTGTCACTTGTTACTAATATCTCATATTTGGCTTGATGACTCCCTGTCTTTTAAACCTCAGGTTGATAATCTTCCAAAAAGCTGAGGCTGAAGTTTGGCATTTATTTCAGAAACAAGCATTTATTTCAGAAACAAACATTTGAGGCCAGAAAACAACTGGTTGCTGCTACGTTCCTGCCAGTTCTGGATTATGGCGATTTGCTGTACATGCATTCAGCTGCACATTGTTTGCACATGTTAGATACGGCACATCACAGTGCTCTGAGATTTATTACGAATTGTAAAGCCCTCACTCATCGGGGTAAGCTTAATTCCAGGGCTGTTTGGTCATCTTTCAAGGATGAATGAGTTGGTTGGGTCTTGTCATTGTGTGCAGGTGTTCTCATATTTCTTTATGTTACTGTACATCTTTTGTGTTTTTATTGTGTGGTTGTTTGGCTGCAACTTTTTGTGTGCTGCTGTCTTGGCCAGGTCTCCCTTGTGAAAGAGACTGTTGATCTCAATGGGACAAATACATAAAAAATAAATAAACAGGAGGCTAATTAATGAATAATTGGTAATCTAAGTTACCACTGGTAAGAAAAATACAGGATTTTCGGGTCTAATAAAAATGTGTAGAGCAGATTCTGACATCTAGTAAACTCCTGGTCTTGGTCTGATGGCGCCAGCAGCCCAAACATACCTGTTTTTTAGCTTTTTCTTTTTGGGAGAATCTTCATCAGAGCCTTTCCTTCCTCTTCCCCTGGATGTACGCTTCTCTCTCAGTCCACGAGATTCACCCTCTGTGGAGAGTATTTATATTTAGAAATGTGCATCAATTGGATTTGTCACACAATAAAAGCCTCAACTTACTTTTCAGTGCTCTTCCTTCTGTGCTTTCGTAGCCGCTCACTTCCAGTTTCTCCTTTAGCTCATTCTCAAACCTCGCCAGATCTGCATCCAGTCTGCGGATATGTTTGTCCACCTACAATATGATATCACATAGATTAAAACTTGACCATGTGTATGGGTTCATTTGCAAATCAGGAATGTATGTTATCTATGTTATATAAAGCTGTTTTGGACTGACCATTTCATACGTCTGCATTGCAAGCTGGACTTTATCATCGCTGAACTCTTTGCACTTGCTGTAGGCGTTCTGGATCTTCTGCAGATGTTCCACTCTCTGTTCTGAGGCCAGGTTCTTCACCTTCGCTATGTACTCTTCAGCCAGTTTGTCAATCTCACTTTTCTTTTCTGCACAACAGGATTATAAGAGTTGGAAAATCAGGCACAGTTCTCTGTTATTTGCTTCTTAAACTTTTACAGTTGATTTAAATGGTGCAACACAAGAATGCTACACTGAAGCTGCACACAGCATTTGGATGATAATAACTTCATGAGATTAAGTGATCACCTTCAGTCCTATTGTCCAGGTCCCGCATCAGAGTGAAGTTTCTCTGCAGCTCACATGGTAGGTTTTCGATACCTGGAGAGGAAATGAGTATAAGGATGAGGGAGACCAGAAGAAAGGGATACCATCCCTACCACTTCACTTATTTATCCTCTTAATGAATGGAGTGTCACTCCAGATCAAATTCAATCAATGTCCATGCGTCTTGTAACTAATACTAGACTTTAAGGTGTGTAACAAACAATCATCATTTCTTCAAACGACCGTGTGACATAAAAGGGTCACTTAGACTGTATGAACCACCCACTGTCGAAGCTCAGTGGAGCTTTAATGAACCCATGTTGTAAAAAGTCAGATTTCTATGTTTTATTTAACATAAAATACTGTGAAAATATCAAAACCCTGAATCCACAGCGAAATGCACACAGTCTGTATTCAGAAAATGTGCCTTTAAATGAGGCGTCAGGACTTCTGTGAAGTTGCAGTGTCACAGTTATACTATATAAAAAGGTAGAAACTGCTGCTACAGTGCCGTTACTGTCATTCCCCGGCTGCAGTTATCGTGCACTGATGCGGAGATGAGAGCCCAGATGTGAGCAGGTTGCAACAGTATGGGACTTTCACAGTGCTATAACCAGCGCAGAAAATATCACAGTATCACGGCATTACAGAACTGTTATTGTAATTCAGACTGACCCTTAAAGATTTTATTACTATATTTGAAACTTGAAACCATTTTTTAAATGGAGGGGAAAAAAAAGTTTAGATTTACTGTCCAGTTGCATTTTTTTTCAAGATTGTAGATAAGCAAATGTACATGGTACAATAACTGTCAATTTTACTCTCACAGTATTCCTTGAAACGAGAACAGACTGGGCTTTTTCGGGAGGTGGGCTTAAAGAGACAGGTGCTAAAATGGAGGATTTCAAACACAGGCTGACTGCATGTATATTCAGAAAGGCTGTATAAGAAAAATAACTTGTTTTTTGAACCTTAAAGCATGTGAACACGTTCTTGAAGAGTACCAAAATGCAAGTATGAACCTAAAACTCAGCACAGTATGGGACTTTTAAAATCTTTGCTCTGTGCAGACACATACTTAGCCGATAACTGAATGCTTCAAAACCATGTACAAATGTCTTCAACGTCCTTTGATCGTTTGTAATGGTTTTAATATTTTAGTAATTGTTATAATCTTTTGTAACATATGTAATTGCTCTTACCAGTGTCATTCTTTGAATTTGTGCAGCACTTTGGTCAGCTGCGGTTGTTATTAAATGTGCTGTACAAATAAACCTGATCTGATTTGTACACTATAAAATAAAATAAATTCTTGTCCAGAGACTTAATACACAGAATTTTAATAAAATGTACATTTCTACAACTTCTAAAACCTATTTCACATTTACAAAATAGGATTTTTTTTTTTCCTTTTACATGTAATAAGCATATGGTTTAAGAAAGCTGTGTCTTCCTGTTGATCATATGCCACCAGTGCTTTTACAGTCAGTATATACAGCATAATTCGATTTATATTGACAGTGATGATAATGTTGATATACCATGGTAAGTATATAATGATATATAACCGTGTATAGGCTAATATTTACCTCAAACAGAGCCATATGAGAGCTGGCTCCTGTCGACAGTACAACCCACCCTCTGATAGTTTGGCAGCTCAGTAACGTTATGTTATATGGCTTCAAAAACCCCGCCCCGGCGCGTAATGCTTACGGGAAACGCGGTTATCAACAGGTTGTAAATGCATGGTGTCTACCATCCTACAGTAAACACACATTTACACTGAAACGGGGACTATTTCTAAGTTTTATAACACTGAATATATTTACCATTTTGAACAACCTTATAAAACCAGTGCTAGTTTCTAGGTCACCTAGTTAGCTCCTGTGACAGGACCCGAAACTGACAACAGCTGCTGACTACAAACTCTAATAAATATTCCGCAGTTGCCAAGCTAAAGGTTGAATTGCCCCAGAAGAAAGTTTAACACCATACATGTGGAGTTTGCCCAACTTTATACCACCAACGATTATATCGCGATGCTAACCACTTAGCTAGCGAGCTAACGGCTAGTTGCTAAGGCGCTACGCTGCTACCTGCCAGTCATCCGCCGAGCAAAAAAGTCTTTGGTACAGTTAAACTAAACCTCAAACACTCGTCAGGTGTTCAAAACGTTATTATCAGTACAGTATATCCCCAAATACTCACTGTCAAGGTAATGTTCCAAGTATATTGCCGTCGCCATTTCAGGTTAGCCTGTTTAGCTCCTGCGTTATTCTCGTTAGCTCTCAAACTGTTGGCCGGAGAGTTGTGGTGCTTGTTTTATACCCCTGCGTCCCCCGGCGGTCAGCGGCTCGGAGATACTCGGCTCTGCTCAGCCTGCAGTCCCTGCTCTGCTTCTCTGGGCGGTAATGAAACGACGCTCACTCACTGCTGCAGTCACGCAGAGTCAGTTTCCCTCCAACACACAGGCACATGTGTGACAGCACAGATAGGCTGTGGGTTTACAGTTTGACACTGTGTTTGTTGTGTGTGTGTGTGTGTGTTTCCTTCCTGTCTGTCGGGCGCGGGCGTCATGTAGGCTGAGACCCCAACAACATCAGCTCTGATCTGTGGAGGCTGCTCTCTCAAACTGGGACCACTAAAGATGAGAAATACTATATATTATGTTATACTATACCACTATATTACTACACTGCTACATGTTTCATATCCCATACTATATCACAATGTACCATATCATACTATATTCAACGTTAGGGAGTAACTAGTTACATGAAACTAGTAATGTGTAATTAAATTAGAAAATAAATGTAACTGTAAGCAGTCACAGTCACTGAGAAAAATATTTAATTAAGTTTACTAATCAAAATGTTGGTAATTTCTCAAAGTTACACCAAAATAAATTATTTTCAGTGTAAAGCTAACACGTAGAGCATTCAGTTTAACATTCCATGCACGAATACTTCTTTTTTGCGTAGCCACCACTGTTGGAATTTTGCAAAATGTAGAGGAAAAGGTGCTGGATTGAAGAAGACTGATGCATATTTTAGTTGCGTTTGGGGTTGGGTTTTTTTCGGTGTATAGGCTAGATTCTTTTGATTCTTGCTGTAGCCAATTTCCAGACCTTTTTAAGCTTTATTGCACAGTTTAAAACATTTGTCAGACAAGAAATCAAAAAGTAATCCAGTGTAATTAGTTACATTACTTTGATAAAGTAATTAAAATAGTTGCATTGCTTATTACTTTTATAGCAGGGTAACTAGTAATCTGTAACCTATTATATTTCAGATGTAACCTTCCTAACACTGAGTCCAAACATGTCAGAAAATATTGGTTTTGTTTCTACAGTCATCCTACAAAGTTCTGTTTAACTTGACGTCATACTACAAGAATAGTTTTCAAATATTACGCTACAGAGTCTCTCCCATATGAATCATCCCAGATGGTACTTTCCCAGTGTGGTGCTCTCAGATCACTCTGCGGCACCTTTCATCAAAGGGCAACCTTTTCCCTCGTCATTGGAGAGAAGAAACACACCCATATTCCCAGCATGGCCCTGTCAGACACTCACTTGTAGAGCTGTGATGACACATTTCTCCTATTAATAGTGAGAAAGCAGCAGTTGTTAATAACCCTGTGTGTTGTACTGTTGGTGACCCGCAGGTGGTTCCTGTATCTGGTCTTTGTCTTCCTTCTGGGGGCCATCTGCACCAGAGAAGCTCTGCGCTATGACTTCTTGATAGCAGAAAAGGTAAACTCCCCCCTGTGTTTCCATCCTGCCCTGTTAGAGGGGCCCTCTCATCAGTAGGGGTGAGGTGAGGGAATTCCCCATGATGCCTCACTTTGTTGATGTGGTGTGGTTAGGTCAGGTTTTCTGCCCTGAGATGTGGAAACCACTGCAGAAACAATCATAATTGATTTCATACTCAGGTCCTGTCCCAGTACCCACACTTGTGGTTTTGAACACTGAGGTGCACTTTCACACACTGCCGGTTTGTAGACACGTGCGTCCCACATCGGAAAAACATCAACATACACAGTCCACATAACCCTCACTTGATGTGCACTTCCTCGTACTTACTCAAAACATTATTTAGAGCAAAGTGTATCCCACAGTTGGCCAGTATTTGTTAGAGAGGCTGTTGGCTGGTTTTATGGCTGATAATAATCGTGAAAAAGTTTATGACGTGTTAAATTTAACATGAATATTGTTATCACATCCAGATACTACAGAATTATGACAGATCTTCAACAGATGTTATCAGGTAAAATTAACATCTGTTCTCTTTGATGAGACTGACAAGTATAATATCAAATATCTGGCACTTACAAGATGAATATTAAGTATAAAATTCAATATAAAATCTTTTTATCAGAGATATTGTGACCATTAATTGTATTACTCCTCTTAAAATCACCTGATCATAACTGTTATAATGCATCACTCATTCTTCTTATTTATACACTGGCTACATCTATGTCCACGCTGGCTTGTGTCATGGGCTGTATTTGTATGTTACAAGTCCCAGACTTTGACATGCACAACGGGCACTTTGGCTCTGTGGTAATAACTGAAACGACGTCACACAACTAAGCTCTTGACTACTTACAAATACCTCAAGTGTGAGTATTGGGGCGGACCTACTGTTTCAGCACAGAGACCTTTTGTCAGGCAGATGATTTTCTGGTCTGCTTTTTATGAACTCTTCTCACCAGTGCATTGGTATTCAATTTGCAGGTCTGCACAGATGTTTTAGTTCCTACCAAGTAGTAGTAGTAAATCAAAGATTGGCTGTTGTGTTACACTGATTATGGAGAGCTTACAGAACTATATTCGCATGTGTAAATTGGGATGGCAGCACCCCAAACAAATAAAATCTTGCCTCAGTTTTAATTCTTAACATGACATGTCACAGCAAACACGCCTTCTTTATTTTTAATATAACTGAAAGGTCCAGTGTGTTGGATTTAGGGGCATCTATTGGCAGGAACAAAATATAATATTCTTGTTTTTATTAGTTTATAATCACCTGTCACTGCCCTTGTAAGTCCATGCTTCCTTTAAGCTATCATGGATGGCACTGAAGGGCAGAGTTTAAAGTTTCAGACATCAACAAAGGAGATGAAGGTTGTAATAATGTTCCTTTAAACGGATGCAGTGTTGCTGTGGTCTGTCTGGCCATTATATACGTACATGTCGACAGAAAATTCTTTTCACTTTATTACCTGTTTGTACCGTTCCACCATTATTTAAATTTCTTTGTCGTCTCCTACGGTCGTATCTCACTTGAACTACGCCACACTGCTTCCACGATCTGCAATAGTACAGATTTCTTTCATCCATATCTTTAAGTTTGCAGGAAACATACACAAATATGGATGAAATGAACGCAGAGTACAGACAGAAGGCTCCGTCCGTCTTCGTATTTGACGTTTAGTGTAAATGAACCCTTAAAATGAGCCATTTATATCTACGGATAGAGCGGATCCTCTCCCACTGAGTCCATGTTGTTCCACACTAGCCCAGAGCAGACACACCAAACGCTGTCTCTAGATGGGGCTATTTGCAGTTTCGCGTGCTCGCCACTGTAGTTCTCCTACACACTTGGCACTCAGGAGAAGTTTCAGTTTTGCAACCTCACTGTTAGATGCCACTTAAACTATCCTACACACTAGACCTTTAATGTTGTAATGTCTAATACTTAAATGACATTGGAAACACATGATCATAATTATTTTAAGGTATGTGAATAATTCTAATTGATTTATTTTACTCTCTTGTATATATTATCACACTGTGAGTGTCTGTTGAACACTTGACTCTTGTTTCACACACATGGAGGTTTGACATTTGAACTCTAAATTCTCTGCCTCATTGAGGCTGGGTTTACCCTCCATATGGAGAGCGGATGTTAAGAGGACCAGGCCTGGTGGGTTTAGTCTGTGCAGAGCTATGGCTGGATTCATGCACGTTCAATAACACACAACGGTTAATAGCCAGATATCTGCAGCCTCCAGCTCCAGTGACAGTTACAGACCAGTTGTCACTACTTTAAATGACATTGTGGAGTCGTGTGTACAAATAGAGTAGTATTATTGCAAACTCAAGCTCATATTAATATTCGATTTTGCTTCAACCAATCACTGACTCTTTAAAAAAATCCTTGACTTCTCCATCAGTTGTTAGTTCTCATTGTTTTCATAAGGGGCTGGCTGCAGCGGAACTGAACTTGGGTGTAGCTGTTGTGAGCTCTCAACCCCACCCTATCCTCTTCCACCCTCTGTTTGTTTTCCTTCTTCCTCCAGGTCTCCTTGGTAGGCTTCCTCTTTCTGCTGGGCCTCTACATCTCCTCCCTGGCTTCCTGCATGGGCGGCCTGTACGGAGCACCCAGGATCCTCCAGTGCATCGCTCAAGAGAGGGTCATCCCCACTCTGGGCTTCCTGGGAAGAGGGGTGGGTGGATGGATGGATGGAGCCCGAGAGGCATTACAGTATACGGAAAAACATTAGCTGGAGTCACCATGATGTGGATGCAGATTATGTAGTGAGGGTTTGTTTTGCTGCAGCAGTGAGTTCACTTGTATGCAGAGTAATGATTTGCTCTTAACCCAACTGAAGTAAAACGTAACTATGCCTATTTAAACTGGCTCATTAACATCATTAGCTGTTTATCTGATTGCAGTAAAGAGAACAGACTAAGTAACCTGCAATATGTGACATCATGTATCACTATTTTCTAAATTTTTACAAACCAAACAATCAGTCAAATAATCAAGAAAACTAGAGAGCATCTTAAAATGGGGTCACTCCCCTCAGCAATACAGCAGCTTCAAGCAAAGGTGGTTGAGGGGCATAAACTGGGGAGGGTTATTGCCCCTTTCCTTCCTCCTACCTCCCTACTTCAGCACCATTGCTCAGACCACACCCATCTTTAAACTTGTCCTTCATTTTGATCTCAACTACACACCTGTAAAGTTTTATGACTGCATCTTGCACGGTCCACTGTCCACTAACAGACAGACCTGGCAAAATATTTTAAAAGGCTTCTGTGGTAGTTCCCGCTAGTATTGTTGTCACCAGGACCACATTTTGCCATGATCACACACAAACGCACAGACACTCACAAAGTGAAAATGATACCAGCTGCTACAATGTCATCGCGGCTGCCAATAATCAGTAGATTAATCCATGATTAAAAATAATTAGTTACAAATGAGCTCCTACTCAACCAACTAAAGGTCAAAGTAAAATCCTGTTTTTACATTAGCCTCCTGAGACCTTGTGTCCTTATATGAGGACATTACAGTTTGGGTTTGCTTCTTACACTTCATCCTGCTTAACTTAGACCTGTCATCCTAGTTCGTGGAAGATCG
>JAPZEB010000021.1:27846866-27858261 GCA_029783705.1 Chaetodon striatus
AGTCCAGTTGCATTTCCCACTGTAAGCGAACTGCACCAGGGTTCACTTGCAAGTGAACCGAGTCCCCAAGTTTTCAAGCAGACCAAGTCATTTGGTCCGCACCAGAGTTCGAATGAGCTTTCACAGCGCCAGTGTGAATGCGCCCTGAGGGAACTCTTATCAGGAGAAGATTCAGCTGGTTGCAATCTGCAGTCCTCACTGCTAGATGTCACTGAGCCCCCTAAATCTCACACACTGTTCCTTTATCTTTCACTCTGCATTAAATCCCACTTCCCCCAAGAGCTGCTTCTCATGGTGATGAATTATTAACTGTGTGAACTGTTTACAGAGAATTTGCATGGTGATTTAATATTGTAATGGGTTCTTATGTCACACTTTAAGTTCGAAATGTGCTCAGGGGAGTGATCCCAGGCAACCTACTTAAATTTGTTACTGCTGATTTATAAATGAAGCATATTTAAACAGCGTCAAACTGTTTATTGAGTCGTATTTGTTCTACAATAATGGATCATGAAGGAATGTGTATCAAAAGACATCAGCCAGACTAACTGTTAAGTGATACTGTGTGTTGCAATATGCAAAGAGTATTCACAATTCACATAGGTGAATAATTCAGCGTGTCCACTGTTTCCCTCAGCATTCAAGACAGGAATAATAAGTCTTTGTACCAGAGAGTACTCATTATATAAATGACTGTTCTTAACATCGTGCGTCAGTGTTAGCCGTACCTTTTATCCAGAATATACCCTTCAACCTTGTGCAGCTCTTTGCCAAAAAGGCCACATGGTTTGAAATTCAGGTAGCATCTTTCACCAGTTCTGGGTGGAAAAAGAGAAATACAGCATATTATCCTCTCACTCTCTGCCGGCTGAGTCACGCAGAACTTCCTCATCTGCTCTATTTTCCTCCTTGTTGGTCAAACTTCCTCAAAATGTTTATATCCACTGTGTCAGACTTCTCTATAAAAATACAAAACTCTACAGCCTTTAAATAAGTGTAGTGTGCAATATGTGCAAACATTTTACTTAATGACTGTCCTCTTACTTGTGGTTGATGACCTCCACATTTCCATACTGCTCGATCCACAGCTGACCCACGATGATGTTGTGAACACAGCATGTAGGATTTGTCCATGTGTAGGCTTCATTGTACCTGAAGATGAAACAATGACTTAAAAGAGAGCAGTTTCACACATCAAAGTCTGTTCACAGGTGTTGGGGATGCTGCTGCACATGTGGCAAAAGATCTATAAAGCCTTTTGTGGCTTCAGAGGGAGCTACGTGAGGTCTGACAAATGTCCTCGAGTGTCCTCACTAATGAGTGCATCCTTGAGTCCAAGTAGTGTGTGAAGTTAGAAAGAAGGGAGTTTGATGTAAGCGAGGAGGCTTCCTCTCTGTCACCTCCGCTAAGTTTGTGCTAAGTTTTGGTGGTGCTTTTTGTGGTTGGCTTTGGACGGTGGTGGCGTCTGATTGAGAGTCACTCATCGTGATGGGGACATCGACTCACCAGTCTGCAAACTCTCCTTCTGCTGACTTCTTGATAGCCACCTGCTAGTTAATCAGGTCGAGGTTTTCAAATTTAAACATAATAAACAGCAAGGAAAGATGGAAAGGAAATAAGCACCAGCTGAACTAGCATCCTGCGAATAGTTGTACAGGTGTTGGATAATATATGCCAATCTGATAGAGCAGAGGACTCTGGGAGAGAAGGTAAGGAGGAGTGTGCTTTATGCGTATAAAGATTGGTGTGTTGGTGAGAACATGAGATGCTGTCCTGTTCCTGCTGTGGATCACTGCTATATGCTGTGCAGAACCGTCTGCAGAGCGGTATCGCTGCCCGACTTCAGGTATAGCGACCATAGGGCTGTCGAGGCCGGGATGTTTGGACAGTTAAATAATTCCACAACCAGAAACCATGGACATCATAAGGCAGCAGCCAACAGTGTCAGAAGAAGCAAAAAAGGACTAAATTACCGTACACAAGCTGATGGGGTCACATTTCCCTGGACTTGTACCTTGTATAATTCCATGTGACAAATAAATAATAACTGATTGAGTTTACCAGACCTCTGTAGTCCACTCGTCATCTCTGCTACTAACATAACACACCTGAATCTGTGACAGAGCTGTCTGTGGTTGAGCTGCATTGAGGGTAATGTAGGCGCCAGGTTTTGACAAGACAGGAGAATGTGTGGAATAAAAAGATGATATTTCTGGTTTCGTTGCTTTGATTTTTATCTCCTGTTTATAAACTATTATGAGTCCAAAAATTTAACAGGAGTGCAACAATAAATTGGTAGAGTACCTTTAATGTGTGACAAAAGTCTACATCAGAAGAATTACGGACTTTTTCTGTTAACAGTGTCATAGCACTAAGAAGAGGAGGAGTTGATTTAATATTTTTTAAGTACAGAGTTGTCATCTTTTTTTAATCAGCTAGAAGTTCTTACTTGGGCAGCTCCAGCGTGATGATGCCTTTCGGCTCTGCTTCCACACTCTTGCCCCAGAACTTGAGTTTGGGGTAGATGGATCCATGAAAAACAAAGTCTTGCTTCAGGCCCTCGGCGTGGAAGGCGCTGACTGGAGGGTGGTGGCTCACCTGCTCCGATATGAGCCTGAAGCCCAGATCCTCTCTGGGACCACCAAGAAGACAGCGAGAAACAAGGCGAGAACATTAGAGGATGGGCAAGTATTTAGAATAAAATCAGTGTGGAACGTTTGCTGTACAATCCAACTCACCTGACCAGTTCATAGGTTTCTCCCAGCAGAGGGTTAAAGGGTTTACCTGTCCGCTCCCACTGGGAGGCCACAGCAGACACCGCGAATGCAGCCACACACTGCCAACAGCACATTAACACACTTCAACAGACTAAACTCAAATGTATAATCCAGCTAAAATATGGCTGCATTTGAGACAATTTTTAGCACATTACATGTCCAGGATGTTACAGAGCGTAATACCTTCATCCTTTCAATGGAGTCGGAGGAGGCGTTGGCCTGGTGGATGAGGTATGTGTGCTCCATGTACTCTGTCAGACGCTGCAAGAAGCTGAGCGGTTCATTGAAAATCACTGGCATTGTAATTTTGGAGAGTTCCTAAAATAGATGTGAAGAGGAATTGAAGGACCAGGTTTCATCACAGGGAGAAAATAAAGTCTCTTCGCACAGCAATTGAAAGTGTATTATTTATGAAGTGTTGCCCAAGAGAAAATTTGTCTTCAAACATCCTTTACAAGTGTCTGCACACCATTTATGCACCATGCTGCTTTAGATAAAAGTGTCTGCTAAATGAATAAATGTAAATATAGTAATGTGTCTGCTCTATCCTTCTCTGGTGCAAAATAAAGCTCTAGAAATGCATCATTTAAATACAAGATTAATAATAACAGGCTTTTGACATTCCATGTAAGGATTATGTTGCCTTTCATGGTCTAATCTGAAAGTAGTGAAACACACACGTTAACACTCTACAGCTGCTCAGCACATTACGTTTGTATTTCTGAAACAATGTTGTTCAACAAGACTAAGAGTCCACAGTCACGCTGGCGGCTCTGTGAGACTGTACTTACGCACAGCAGTGCTTTGAGAGAGCTACTGCTATGCTAATGCATTATCACAATGCTAGTGCCTACAAGCTTATGTTAAGCAGGTATAATGTTTAAAATGTTCAAGGCCATTCTGCGAAATCGGTACCTTTCCCATCCCCATGACAGTGTATGCATAAATATACATGGAAAGTATCTGTATAGTACATAATATTATCAAGCAAAGTGTCCTGTGAATGTGCTCATTGAAAATATAAGATACGTCATGTAAAAACTTTAATAAAGCCTTCATAAAAACAACCTACTACATACTACTACTATATAATGATTAGAAACCTTCACAAAACTTATTATTTGTATTTAAATGTTCAATAACTGTTTTTTTTGGCCACTGGGGGGCAGCAGAAACGAGCTGTGAACACAACATTGACACATCATCTCTTTTAACATTGATATTTTGGACTTATTATGCCAAGTTCACACCCTGACTTTTTACTTGCTGACAGTTTCTGAAGCATCCCGACAAGAGCTCCACATCGGAGACAAGTCGCCCCCCCCAAATCATCGCTTGAGTGCGATGTGTAAACTATTCAGAGCCACAAGCTGAGAGGCTCCCAACGCATCGTAGACACACCCCAGATATCTAGCAGGCTAAATATCTGGACCGTAAACTACATAAAAAAGATGGGCAACGTTACAGTTCCCAAAAAGTGAAGCCAGAACATCTCAATCGCCTCCTGGTGGCTGGCTGCAGTATAGGTCATAAACCCCGCCCCCTCTGTGTTAGCAAATGGGACATGGGCCAGACTAAAACATCAATGCACATGGTTTCTGCTGCTCTTCACTGCTTTATGTTCAAGTGTTCGTTTTTCTGATGAGTTTGGCTTGAGCTATTTATTTGATGTTTTAAAAGGGCGTTGGCGTCATGATTGACAGCTGTGTGTGCCAGTTGGTGCGCTCCCGATTAACTGCACTTCTTGCGATTGGTCAGACAATTGCTTAATACCGCAGAAACTGCTACTGCACAGACTCTGGCTCCAAATGACATCGGCAGTGCAAGATGGTGGCAAACATATCCTGGATATTTTGGCTTCACTTATATACAGTGGGAGAAAGTGGAGACGTGTTTCTAGACTCTAACTGAGTCTGTCTGCTGTTTGGTGCAGGTAGTGTACAGTGGGTTTAGACAGCTTTTCCACTGAAAACAGCTGCCAACGAACACCTAGCATGGCTAATAAAACTGACACATGAACTTCATTCTCACCATTCCAATGCAGTTCCTCAGGATGCTCCAAATACTGAAGTCATTTCTTGAAAACATTGGTGCAGGTAAGCTGGTCCTAAAATAACACACATTAAACACACTGTTGTATAACTTCCATGAGGTTTGTACGATGCACTGACCTCTAAAAACAAACACTTTTCATTAGAGTAAATGCACTGGACATATAATCGCTGCAGGCGTCATATCTTATTTAAGTGAATACAGTCAACAAAAGCCTGAAATGTATTGTGTAACACACTGGAACAAAGCCCAGAGGCACAATCAACACCAGTATCAACAGCCATGGAGTCAGCCATCAGCAGCACTTAAATCTTGTGAGTCTAAAATATACAACGGACCAGCCAGGTCAAACTATTTAAAGAGTTTTACAAGTTGGAGTTTGGATAATAGACTGAAAATGACAGGACTATGGCAAACAGACTGTTTTAAAATAACAAGAAGGGTTAACATAATAATGAAATTTGAAATGCACCCAAATAGTCTGAGCTGCACTCTAAAGCTGTCTGGAGGGATTAGCCAACATGGGATCATACTGCAGCCTGATTATTGCATTACACTGTGACCTTATCAATATTTAACAGCTCCAACACAGAGCTCACTTCTTTCAATACAACTCTTTCTGTTTCCTTCACCAGGCCGGCCCTGACTCTAAATTATTCACACTACGAAGTGGAGAGACCCGAGGGAGGACGTAAAAATGAAAAACAAAGACCGCTGAGAAAACAGAGCTCTCACAGCAGTTTGGGATATATAACAGCCTGACGCTTGTATCAATGATATATCACAGCAGGAAAATAAATTGTAGCAATAACAGGCTGCTATGAGGAGACAGGCTCTTTGTTGAGTTTGTTTCTTTTGATGCGGGCTGGATAAAAGCGCAGGGGGGTCAGCGGTCCATTTAGGAAACCGCGGGGGCATATAGCAACACTGACCTATGCTTTGTGATCCCGTTGGGTTGAGTCTCGTCCTTGTCGCCATGGTGATCCTCCTGCAACATGCTGGTGGGGCTGCTGCAAGGGCTGCTTAACATGACAGAGCCTTCGTCCTCCTCCTCGTCCTCGTCAAAGGAATGGCTGGCCACCGTCTCAAAGCCGCTCAGGGAGACCTCAGAGTCCGAATCTGAGATGGACACACGGAGACGATTCAGGCACAGGTCAAAGTGGTGGGAGAAGGAAATGGTTAAAGGCATAAAATCAGATGTTGTTTTTAAAGAGGGATATGATGAAATGAATAATGCAATAGCTGTGGATCATCTTTACAGGTAAACATGCCCCAGGATTCCGATATAATTAAATGGCTTTTTGATAATCACATATTTGCAACATCTAATTATATTCATAAAGTCTGAAACAGAGGGAGACACACAACTTATGCACAGTAGCGTCTCTCAGGGTGGATCTTAGAAAGCATCACTTTGCCGGGTAGTTGAATGTGATTCACTTGCAGCTATAGAGATGCTCTCTTTTTCCTCTATCTCCCTATTTCTTTCTCGCTCTCGTTGTCTCTCCCGTCTGTCCTCCTACACTCTTTATTCTGAACACTTGTCTGTTTAATTTGTTCACTTTCCATTTGTATAAGGTATCTATTTTGTTAGGTCAGTGTTTTGTGTTGAATTGTTAACTTTATATCTGTTATCTCTTTTGTTTTGTGTCAGCTTGATGGCACTAGAATAATGTTTTTCTTTAAGTGTGTTTCAATAATCCCACGGGGGATTTTAACAATTTATTCATGCCTTCTTTTAAAGTCTGATAATGTCTGCACACGCAGGATAGCAATTGAAGCAAGACAGCTGATATTAGCTGAATGCACATATTTCAGTATCATGTGGATAAATAACAAGAAATCGTTCAGAAATGCCAAAGATTTGTCTGAGATCAGAAGAAACAATGACGCCATTACGTGGTTTGTCCATCAGAGAGCAGTGACAAGTTGATTTTCTACGTAAAATGTTTTCGCAAACAACAACAAACAAACCTAAGGTATCCTTATTAAGACTGTTAATGTGTAAAGTTTACTATCAGCCCATATAGACTGAATGAAAATGTCTGTTTCCAATACTTTTTGTGTAGAAAAGTTTAAGCGTATGCTATATTTATATAGTGTCACCACTTGTTCATGCTGTCAGACCGACCTTTCCAACAGGGACCTGAAGCTGTTGCCTGTGCTCTCTTCAAAGCCACCAGACTCCACTGAGAAATAGTAATTTTACTGAGCAGAATACGGGAGTTGCTGGTTCACCGCTGCCTCGATTACTTTAAGGTGTAATGTAATACAATAAAATATCCTAATTTATTCTGTACACTTAACCTGATTTTCTTTTTTTTAGGTGGCTAAAATACATTTTGATGCAGCCCCTGTCCACAGCAGCACATTGTTTAGTGTCTGTGCCGGTAGAACTAGTTTATCAAAGACGCAAAGCAATGCAGTGCATAAAATAAATGCAGCAGAAACGTCCAAGGTTTCCACACATTTCAAGGAGCCACAACACAGTTATATTTTTCTTGCGCCACTGTAACTCACCAGCCTTTAATTGTGCATAATGTGATTGTCTTTGCTGCTGTTCCTGTCACAATGTGGTGGCAGTATAAAAGCAACAAGGACAGTTTTTTGTCGTAGGTGCCATAATTATTATATTTTGCTATTATGATTCAAATGTTTGTGTTTCTCTCCTTTCTTTTGTTTTTGCTTTTCTCTGTGTCTGTACGAGTCTATATATATATAAAGTTGACTTGACTTGCTGGTAATTTTCTCAAATATATCAGATTCAAACTCTGCTCAAACATAATTTCAGCTGGCTGGCATTTAGAAAGAGAGACGAGCCCAGACAGAAAATGATGAACTGTACGTGATGGTAAACAAATGTAACACATCGATGCATATTAGAGCTACATTACGTTTTCAGCTACGGGAAATTCACGTGCTGTTATGTTACATTACGTGGAATGTTATCCACGGAGGTTATTGCAACAATTTCATTATACAAAACTTCATTCAATGACTTTTCCAAAGCTTTCAATGATTTGACTTTCCCAGGCCTGGAAAATTGTGACTTTTCCAGGTTTTCCATGACTATAGGAAATCTGAAGGTCAGATAGGTCAGACCACTATGTTTAACTGTGTATCTTTAAGTTAGACAAACAATGAAAACTGTAATATATAAGTTTGCTGATTTCACATATCTCCGCAAATTAAATTAACTGTCAGTCGTGTAACTGGAAGTTCCCTTTATATTGTTATCAGACTTTTTTAAACTCCCAGGTCAAGTCATATTGTGCTGTATATATAAAAATCGGCCTCAAGAGTCAGGTATCATTTAGGCTGCAATAACAAGAGTGTATAAATGAGCAGAAGTGAGGAAAGTGAGAAAAATAAAACATAAAAAGTGAATTTTTTTCTCACTTCTACTTTTTCACGATTGATTATATTTATCTATGTTTTTATTAACAGTATATACACAAACAGTATATAAACATTACATAGAGATTTTTGTTCTTTTTGTCATTTTAGGATCATAATTTAATTGATTGTGGACTGATATATAAAAAAGAAAACAAATCTATAAAATACTATTAAAAAATCATTTTCTGCAACACATACATATCAAGGCACTGACACTGAATCAAATAAAAAAGTTTTGCTGTCACAGATGGTTTCAATATAAATGATGTCAAACTCCTGAGAACTGTTCTGTCTTGTAGCCATTTCTGAAGAAGCATGAGCATGAGTCAGTTTTAAACGTTACAACACCATGCAGGTTTCTCACACCAAAAACACTCAATCATGTGAAAAGGCTTCAAGTCATTTCAACACAACCAGGCAACACTTGGCGCTTACGTCACGCTTCAGCAAAGAGTCAGGAAAAAAAGGTATTCCAGTGTCCTAGAGGTGAATGACAGAGCAGCGAGGGTGAGCGGGACCTTGTCACAGAATCTCCTGCATCTCCTGAGCGTGTTTGATAACTTGTCAACTCACCAGACACGGCGTCGTGGAACTCATCCTCGCTGAGGGCACTCCGCGGTGAAGATCCCTTGACGACGGATTGCTCAAGTTCGTGGTGCTCCGTGGCGAGAGTCTGCAGCGCTTCGGAGAGGATCTTATTCTTCTCTACCTCCTGCTCCAATTTCAGAGTGCGTACCTGAGCTCGCCACACACAAACAAACACACACACACACACACACACACACACACACACACAATGACAGAGACTAATTACTCATTGAAACACATGACAACATGAACTCTACCTTCCACGTTTGATATCTGAAGAAGTGTTTTCATGGCTACCAAAATGTTATTCTCTCTCATGTCTTGTGACTATCAGAGCGGTTGTGATACAAATAAACAGCACGTTGATTGACTGATCCTCCCCTCTGCACCATCCTATCATTATCAGACCCACAGAGAGAGACAGAGATGGAGCTGAGAGGGACGAGCCATGTTTATCTGTAATGGAGGACAGCTGCCTTGACGTCGTCGTCTCAAATGGCCTGCCGGAGAACATGACTCCCGTGGAGGAGAGGGGGGCTCAAATAACGGGTAATGGACTCAGATATAAACCATTAGCCAAACATCCCTTTTGCACAAGACATTAGTGTTGATAATATTAAGATGTGCTCATTTTTCAGCGGCACCTTTCTGAAAATCTGATGTGTAAATATTGAGCCCAGAGACCACAAAGAGGCCGTGTTTTACTTTGGTCTGTCAAAGAAACAAAAGATGGAAAATTGGTGGTAAATTACCGTCCACAAGACGGTAACCAGGACCACAGCAGGCAAGGTGAAGTGGGGAGAGAGTGCTGGATAATGACAGACTACAGATCACTCCCCATCACTGCAACATCCTGAACTTTAAAGAGGAAATTCCTGCTGCTTGACACCCACACAGGTGGTGTAAAGTGCAAACCAGCGCTGTAGGAGCTGGAAGTGATTCAGTATCTTCCCTTCGCAGACCCCGCTGTTCCATTCAGACTGCATACCATCATGTGCAAACTGAGATATACAGTACATGTCTGAGTTATCCCTATAGAGACTGAGCTTATTCATGGTGAGAGCTCCGAGATCCTGTGAGCCTTTTATCGCGCGCTCTGCCTCCGCAGATCACAGTTCAAAAGGCTGCGCAGCTGAGCGCTTGAGGCCCGGCCCAGGTGTAAACCCTGAAAGCACTGGACTGGCTGTTAAACTGAGAGCATTCAAATGGTTTTTTGGCAGCCGCTAGAAACACCAGCAGCGCCGTCCTCTCGAAAGATCCCAGAGAAATTCTTGTTTTGGGAGATGAAGCTGTGAGCGAGAGGAGAAAAGAGGGCAGGGAAAAAAAACACAGCGTAATTGAGACTGACTTCTGCCACTGCCCTCTGATTTTAGTAATTCAGGCTTTGGTATTTGACAGTTTTGTCCATGTCTTTGTTTTTCTGTGACTGAAAATACAAAATGTATAAAAGGATTCTGTGCATTAACATGTGAGCTTCAACACCCCCCGATTTACATATTCAACAACTCAAGTGTGCATTCATCACTGCATTCAAACATCAAATGCAGCGTGCATCAAAAGCAGCAGCACCACTACATATCAGTTTAAACAATCAGCAGGGAGCAGACAGAGACTAATTCTCATTCTGATGTGACGTTCAGAGAAAACTCTGGTTCAGAAACTGCAGCAAATGAACCAAAACTGTGATTAGCCGTAAATAAAACACACTCAGTCTTTGATAGTTAGTGCTGGCAAACTAAGTTCTGTGTCGCAGCCTACACATGTGAGCAAGGACGTCGTGATTGTGATGAAAATCAGACGTGCTCTCTTTGATATTCCCCCCAAAATGTATGCATCATCAGTGAACATTGCTTTATATTCAGCCGCAGCACTCAGACTTAGTCAGACAGTTCGGAGTGAGTCACACAAACTACCTCCCCACACTTCCTGTTTCTTCTTCAATTTGGATTTACCTCACTCACGTCTTCTGACATGTGCTGCCCCTCCAGTCATACAGAAACACTTGCACGCATACACACACCAAGCTGCACACACACACATGCGTGACTTTCAGACGTTAAAGCAACACTGAGCATTAGGGGTGGGCGATACGAAGATATTTACCAAGAGATTATATTAATATGTCGACGTTGTCGGTCTGTCTGTTCATCACTTTGGTCCAGACTGAGAAATCTCACCAGCTATGCATATATTTCCATAAATTTTGTACAGACATTCATTCTGTGTAGAGGATGAATCATAGACTTATAGAAGTAATTCACAAGTTTTGCATTTTGGCCGTTGTCATTTTGTTTTTCTGGAGCCAGAAGTGGCTGTATTTGGAGGAGGAAGAGGAAGGAGCAGTGGAGGAGCAGGGAGTGGATCTGACTGAGAAGCTGGGGACACTATCCACAGACAGCCCCTTACTCAACGCAGCCCCGCCCTTAATTGACCCTTTGCTAAGTCCCACCCCTGGACACAGGCTAGGCATAACGTAGCATCAGGCTAGCTCAGACCAGGGTGTGACAACAACACAGCTGTGCTCCATTGACTCTAATGCAACAGTTTCAGATTTCCTTCATTTTCAGGCTGGTTTTGTG
>JAPZEB010000021.1:27858471-27869533 GCA_029783705.1 Chaetodon striatus
AATGTCTAAATGAATACAGGAAAAAATAAAAAAAATAAATCTGTTAACAAAGTTTAAAAATTTGTAAATAAATACAGATAAATAAATAATAAATAAACCAATGTATGAGCATATAAAGAAAAATAATAAATTAAGAAATAAATGTTGAAATACAAGAAAAATAAATAAATAGATCTGGGAATGAAGTTTAAAAACCTGTAAATGAGTACAGATATAAATAAACAAAACTAGAAATTAAAGAAGAATAAAATCAATAAATGCTGAAATAAATACATAAATAAACCAGTGCATAAGCAGAAAATAAAATAATAAATTAATAAATACATAGATGTTGAAATAAATATGGAAATAAATTGATTAATGCATAGAGAATTATATTAATAAAAGATCATAAATAAACAGGACAGATATAAATGTTTAATGTTTAATTGTTCTTTATGAATTTATTTCCATATTTATTTTCAGCATTTATTTATCCTATTTCTTTATTTATGTATTAATTCCTGTATTCATTTATACATTTATTTTTCAATACGTGTCATTTTTCATCTCCCATAGGTTACATCATCTACAGATGTCAAAGCATGTGGTTCAAATCCCATTTTCCTCTGTTTTACTGGATTGGCAGCATTAGTTTCAGAGCTGAATATCTCTGGGCACATAAAACTCAAAACAAACGACATCACTTTTTATAATTTAAGTGAACTGATACAGTAACCTGTGTTCTGCTATGAGTTGTGGAGAGTAAAACGCTGATAACTGATGATGCAATGGACAAAAACCCAGCTAATAGCTGCTGCAGGCTTTTAAACAGAAGATATAAATCTGTCCTGGGGACGCTGACACTTACCCCTTCCTGTTTGGAGAGAAGGCTGAGACAGACACTGAGACTGGAGCTGGTCTCGCTGGACAACTCGCAGATTTCTTGCAATTTCTGCGGTATGGCAGATGGAAACCCTAAGGGGACAAACACATCAATCAGGGACTGCTGGCACAATGTAATAAGTGAAAAGAAAAAACGTCAAACAAGCTGCTTACAAATCAGACAAAGCATTAAGTTGTTGAGTGTGTTTTTAATGCTCTTAGAAAAGCTATCAACAACAAGCACAGCCAACGTCTAATGACACAGATGCTGCAGATTCTTAATTATGAAAATGATGACATTATTCCATCAATACTCTGCCTTTAAATCTGCTTGATGATGCTTGAAATTGTACTCCTAAGGTTTTCATTTCCACTCTTGAATCATTCTCATCTGTTATGTTTAATACAATATGTATTAAAAAAAAGCTTAATTGACAATGAAATAACATCTTTTACTTTCTGCCAGCCCGTCATTTTTCAGCATGGAGAGGAAAGCTTCCACCTCCTTCTCCAGTTTCCTCTGGCTGGCCTCTGCTGCCTGGTTTCAGAGAGATGAGAGGAGACTACAGATGAACAAAAGCAGCGCAGGGTGGGAGGACCCCGCGGCCAAAAACACTACGAATCATTATTCTGACATGTTAATTATGGATTTTTTTGTTTACATCCACCTGTAGTGAGTCTGTTAGCTCCCCAAGTGACATCACTTCCTCCTCTTCCTCCTCCTCGCTGCCCTGCTCTTGGGAGCAGTAGTGTGTGCTGTAAGCCGAGTGCTCCTCCAGAGCGTCCAGCCAAGCCTGGGAGACAAACAGATTTCTCTTTGGTTCATGTTGAAAGTAGAACACGTCACTGATGTATTTCTTAAGGCATGACCTTGGAGTTACAAACTTCTATCTGTGTGGAGATATTGATGTTTAAAGTTTTCACATCCTAGACAGCAAAAGTTCTCATATTGAACAAAATAACAGGCAACCTGAAGCTATTCTAAATATATACTATCATATATCACATCACGTTTTCTAAATCAGTTTGATTGCAAATAAAACTTTCTAACATTCAAGAGGAACTTCAGTATTTTTCAACCTGGACCCTTTTTTCCATGTTTTTGTGTCAAAGTGACAAATGGAGATGACAATTTCCAAAAGTGGGCCAGTATTGAGCGAGAGCGCTGCAGCTGACCGCTGTGAAAGGCTGCTACCTAACGATCAGGGCATTTTTGCACCGTCAATTTATGTCCACTTAGAGTATTTGCTTTTGTCACTGACAGGCTCAGATTATTTGAAGTGTCTGACAACAATTTGGAAACTATTCTTACAGAGATAGATCTTTGTGTTAAGAGTCAGATCCTTTTTGTTCAACCAGAAACAGCCCAGAAATCACAATCGGCAAACCAACCAGACTCCATTTAAACAAAGAGTAATTTTACTGTGTATAGAGGCAGCACATCTTCACAACTAACTGAGTGAATTAAGGGTTTATCTAAATCAAAGCAAAGTTGGTGATTGTTGGAACAGTGGAAAGACAAACCAAGAAGGTTGTTGTGACTCTTATTTAATTTCTTTAAACTGTGCATGATGTGTGTTTTACACTGATAAAATTAACGTTTATTTGAATGGAGTCTGGTGGGTTTGGCGATAGAGATGTCAGGGTTTCTGGTTAAATAAAAAGGATCTCACTCTTTAACAAAAAGGTCTATCTCTGTAGGGATCCTTTTCATAATATTGTCAAACACTCAGGGTTCACACCAAAACAACTAGATGAGACAGTGTATCATCTCTATGCCACAACTCTCTGTCCATCTGTTCTGATTTGCAGCTTTTCAGGCTGGTTTTGTGGCTGAATATAATTTGTAGCTTCTTAAAATATGAATGAGGACAGTGACAGTGAGATACTGGCTACAGCTGCATTTGTAGAAGTGATGAAACAGCAAAAAACAGAAACAAAACGAGCATCATATGGACTGTATTCATGATAAATATGCCACAATAAGATAAAGACTGTGTGTGTGTGGGGACACAAGCACAGCGAGCAGCAGCAGCGACCCACTGTTCGACACCAGCACACCATAAAGACAGAAATGGAGTCTTCTGCAGGGACAGAGCACCTGTTACAGCAAGCGAACACACTGTCTGTGGTCATTTTGAATTGAACAGCGGACTTTACTTCAAGCTGGCTGCTGCAACAGGTGATGAGCTTTATGTTCTAAATACAACCGCCTGAGATTTGGCCATCTGAGTTGCAGGTGACACCATCAGCTGGCTTGAGTCGAGCTCAGACCGGCCACTTCACACTGCTGCAACTTTTCTCTGCAACGTTCTAAAACTGTTTAATTTTGTGGGGAATCTTTGATCTGAACTGGGCTTAACATTTAACAGCTGTCAGCTGCAGCGGCGTCACTCAATACTGGACAAATTTCAAAAACTGTTGTCTGCATTTAGCACTTGGACAGAAAAACATGAAGGCGCCGAATTCACAAACATTCTGAGAATACTCTCAAAGAGCTCCCAACTTTTTTTTTAGTAAGGAGTCGTAGCTTGGGAGTGATTTTGGAAAGTTCTCAGAGCTTTTAACAGATGCGATTGGTTGTCAGAGATGGGCCCTTTTGTGAACTTTCAAGGTCTTGAAATGAACTACATCAGAATATGAGCCTTTATAGTGTTGTCACTGTCAGTGTGATCACTCCACTGATGGAAGTTTAAGGCAGACATAAGTCATCACCACTGGGCTGCTGCATTTTTCCAGTTTTCCAAATATCTGAGTGTTGTGATCATTTTGTTTACGATGTTACAGCATTATTGTGTTGGGTGATAAATGTGTGCATATCACTCATGAGACAGATCACAAACATCATTCCTGCACGATCTAATCTGTAGTATTTTACTTACTCACTGCCATTCAATGTTTGGAGAATATTTCTGCGACTTCTTTGTATTTCCATCCACTTCTCCTCTCCTTAAGAAACTCTTCAGCCTGTTACAAGTCCTCCTCCCTGCTCCTAACAGTTTTTCACCTCAGGACCTCTCTAAAGGTCTAAGCTGCTTTGTGAGTAAAGTTTATCTTTATCACTTCAAGGGGAACTTCTTAGAAAATGTCATGATTCGTCACACTAAAGAAGTTTCTAAGAACTGTTGTGTCACGAGCAGCAACTCTTTGTACCAGAGAGCTTTGTGAATATGGACCCTGGTTAAATAAATCAGAAGTTGCCCATTTATAACTCGTCTTCTGTTCAGCATCATGGAGCTCTATCTGCTAAGACGAAACAGAAGGCAGAGTTGTTTTTAGTCTTTTGGACCAACAACCACCTCATGTCCTTGTTTGAAACATGACTTGCAAGTCAAAAAGAAAGTTTTTCCAGTCTGTCAAAGCTTAGTGTGAACATTACAACAGCACAGAGGCAAAAATCTATACTTTTTTAATGAAAGCAGGACATTTGATGCCCCGCTGCAGGTAATAAATCAAAGCATCTGTATTTTTGCAAAAGGCCCGTAATGAGTTTCCGTCTGTTTGAAACATTATACTGTTTCTGTTTCTGACCTAAACAGAAGACCCTGATTTTAATGTGACTACGCAGCCTGATAATGATCACTTAAGCTTTCAGCTAAAGCTGTAAATATTAGGCAGCACAGTGCACAAGGGGGTCGCACTTAAAACTGCATTACAGGTATAAAAACAACTGAAAGTTACATCAGACTCTGGCTTTGGTAATTTGTTATTAACATTACAAAGATTAGTCGAGGTGAAAGGTCAAACAGGTTTGTGTCATAATGAAAAAAATAAACTTTAAATTCAAAGCACTGAAAGGCAAATCAGGAGGAAAATAGGCGATGAGCTGGATATGAAGAGCTGCTCATGAATAGATTAAATTAATTTTATACTGAAAGGCTAGTTTCCCCTCATCTGAATTTAGAGATCTTTACATTTTATTCTGCTGCCAGCAGCTGCAGCTGAGAGTGTGCATTAGGTTATGGATACATCGCACACATCCGTGTTATTAATTATGCATGACGGCTTGGCGGAGCTCCAAAGGACAAAACTACACAAAATATTGCATTTTTCAATATTTATGAGTTATCGAATCAAGTCTAAGAGTTTTTGCCTTCAAGTCTCAATTAAGTCTGACAGCAGATGAGCCCAGATTAAATCCCAAGTCCTCATTTTTGCAACTTGAGTCCTAGTCTCAAGTGTACAGCTCTGACAAACGGCAATGATGATGGAAGAAGTAGACACACTTTTTACACCAATAAAAAAAAAAAGACAAGTTGTCAGCAACTGTCCTACGCATCTCGATAAAAAAAAAAATAAATGAATAGAATTTTATTCATACATTTTTGTACAACTACATTTATTCATTTCTGTATTTTTTTGTCTGTAAGGTAGAGGGGCAGGGGGTCCTGACCTCTGCATTTTTCTTTTGTTATTTATGAATTTATTTTGATATTTATTTTCAGCATTTATTTATTATTTTACGTATTTATTCCTGTATATATTTACACATTTATTTATCAATAATTTTGTATTTTTTTTACCCTCCTACATTACATAATCTACAGCTATCAAAGCAAATTTCAAGCACCACAATTTGTTTTTTGGAAGAAGTGGACGCACTTTTTACACCAATAAAACTAGGCAGTTTAATCCTGCCATGTTTAATTAACAAACATGATTAAGCAGATATTTACTAGCAAAGGTGTGGCCTGGAGTCACATGACTTGGACTCGGGATGACAGGTGCCTGCCAGGATTGTGGAGATATGAGACCGATTTTTTTGAGCCTGTTTTTTCTGAGGCCATTTCGTCCAATGTCTGACGGATGTTTTCCTGAGACATGACAACACATTCTGACACTTGAGGATGTCCTACAATGGACGCCGTATGCCTGTCTTGATGTAGGACTAAAGTGCAACAATGACTTGGTCCCACCTCTGATTACTTGAGGATATTATGATGTTAGATATTTGGGCACGTACAGCAACTTAGCTACATGTTTTAAATTTAGACCCAAAAACATTTAGTCCCAAAGATTTCCACCGAGCTGATAATATAACATTCTGCTAACAATGCAAAATAAAACAGGTTTCACAGGCAGAACCCTCTAGAACAGAGCCAGAGACCGACATTAGAGATAAAGCCTTTTTTCCTTCTTCAAATTTTAAGGCTATTTATGCATTAAAAATAGGCCACACAGAATGTTAATAGGAGGCAGAGGAATAATTTAACGTACTTTTCTCGCTGCCTCCGGGTCGTTCTTAGTCGATACTTTGAAGTGATGCACGCTGTCATCGAAGCACTTGAGGGTAAAAAAGCAGCTGTCTTTGGCTCGGATCTGGAAACAAGAACATCAAAAACATTCCCTTGTGCAAAAGTTAAACTCACACAAATTCACACTGTGTGATTCTTAAATGTCGTCTTACCAAACACTGAGCGTGTGTGAGGGACTTGCAGCCTTGCCTCCTGACATTGGCAGCTGCATCTGACCTTCATATGAGACAGAGAGAGTCGATATGTTTCTCGTGCAGGTAACTTTTTTTGACAGATGACACATTTTCCATGGAGGTACAGAAGACAGACTCCTTCCTTTATTTTTTCTTTTACTCATTTATCTGTCACGTCCAGCACCTTTCTAATCAAAAATGAGGAGTACTTCCATTTATCTGGTGCCGAGATCTTAGCACATCTGATTCAAGGAGCTGAGAGATGGCACCTACTGTTTTGAGTACCAGGACAAGACCCCATCCTGGAGGACGACCCAGTGGGAGCCCCAGCCAAAAAATCTGGAGCTCTGCGGGATGAAGCACAACAGACGAATCAGTGGTCTGATTTTCAGAGATTTCTGTTACTGTTGAGTCTTTTCTGATTTATCTGGCGGCTGACAGAAAGCGCAGCACCTCGAGAAAAAACACAGAGCATTCAATCTGAAAACACTCGTGCTGTATTTAGAAACACATTTCAAATCACGCTGCGTGTAGAAACACATTTCAGATGCTAATAACACAAGCAGAAAAGATGGCATACACAACCATGAGTGAGCTATGTCTGGGTTTATTTCCTGCCTGATTAGCTCAGCAGGTAGTGAAAATAAAGTCAATGTTTAGGGTTTTCCAGCGCTGCAGTCATGTACCACACAAGTTTCTGGCTTTTAGACAGCTCTCATATCCACAGTGTTGTTTTTGGGTCACAGCAGGCAGCCATTTAAATCTCCAAAAACCAAATCTGTGCTAGCAGAGTTAGCATCCAATGTTAGCTGGTGAACATAGCGGAGCATTTAGCAGCTAAAGAGCCACAGGAGCAAAAAAAGGGCTCAAACAAGAGTAAATATTGGACTTACATTCATCAGTTGGACACAAACACAATTATAAAAAGGCTAAATGATAATGCTGCTCCGTACGTATGAATGTGTCGGGTGTGTGTTAAAGCAACTGTTACTAACACGTTAGCCATATCCACTAAAAGCCACTAACCACTTTCTACTGCCCCTACACGGCCCAGAAAAAAGAAAGAAAAGAAAACTCTTTTCCTTTAATTATGACAATAATACCAACTTATGAAACCCATTTCCATCAGCATGATAAATAAGATCCTGTAATTATATAAAATAATAAAATTAATTGAAATAGTGACTTAGCTTCTCAAAATAATGACAAACTTTTCCAAAATAATGACTTGAAATATTGATTTAATTTCTCAGAATAATGAAAAACGATATTAAGTTGTTATTTTGAGAAAGTTTCTCATCATTTTGAGCTTCTAACTCATTATATTGAGATACTTTCTCATTATTTTGAATAAATAACTATTATTTTGAGAAGCTTAGTCATTTATTTTAAGATAAGTAAGTTATTTTTGAGTAAGTTTCTTATTATTTAAAGGTACTTAGTCGTTTATTTTGAGATAAGTTAGTTATTATTTTTGAGTACATTTCTTATTAATATCAGGTACTACGCTAACTCATTATTTCAAGGTATGTAATTATTAGTTTGAGATATATGAGTCATTATTTTGAAATACTTTGTCTTGTATTTTGAGAAGTAAGTTATTATTTTGAGATAAGTCATTGTTTTTGAGAAAGTTTCTCAATATTTTGTTGTAAGTTAGTAATTATAAGTTATTTTTCTGAGATGTTAGTAATTATTGTGAGATAAGTAAGGTACTTCTTTGAGATACTTTCTAATCATTTTGAGCTAATAACTCATTTTTTAGAAAAGTAAGTTATTATTTTTCAGTAAGTTTCTTATTATTTTCAGGTACTTATTCATTGTTTGAGATAAGTGAGTCAGTATTTAGAAATACGTAGTCATTAGTCTGAAATAAGTAAGTCATTTATGAGATACTTTTGTCATTTATTTTCAGTTTAGTAAGTTATTATTTTGAGTGTGTTTTTAGGAACTAACTCATTATTTTGAGATAAGTTATTGTTCTGAGAAAGTTTCTCATTATTCTGAGATACTAAGTTGATAATATGAGATAAGTTAGTAATTATTCTGAGATACTGACTCATTGTTTTGAGGTACTGAGTCATTACATTGAGAAAGTTTCTCATTATAGTGACGTACAGAATATTTTTTATGGCAGAAATGGGCTTCAGTACCAACTACTGCTAATCATAGCAGAACGAGCACAGGTGGGGTTAACAACATTAATGACGGCAGCATTCATTAAGCCTTAATGCGTAACACCTGTCCTGTTCCCACTCCTCTCATAACTAACTTACAATGTGTGCAAAAAAGTCTTCCATCACACCTCATGCAGAGTGTTCAACAAAGTTCCTAAACATTATTCTTTCGTTTGTTTAATAACTTTTTGCACAACAGCCGTCCATCACCGCGTGATACTGTGCCTGCAGTGTGCTGTGAGTGTGACATCTTCATTGTGCTGCCTGTGAATGATGTTACAGGTCGTCTGTTTATTGAAGTAGTAAACCAATCAATGCCCAAATCCAATTCACTGTGACTCACTCCCACCTGAAGTCAGTGTGAGACCCATTTCAGCTTTTCTCTTTGGTTTCAGTGACAAAAACAAGATCAACACTACTTTTTTTTTTTTTAAATAAAAGCACAGCTTCTTTTTAAAAAATGGCTTTGAGTTCTCTCCATTATTCTTTGCTCAAAAACATAATAATTAAGACACGTGCACATTGTACCATGTCTTTGTAATAATAATCATCTTACTTAAAAACATGCTCAACATCAGCCGCACTGTACAATGGCAACAAATAAAAAAAAACAAGTGCAACATATGAGTCGTTCTGATAGTTTCTCCTTTTTCTTTCTCTGTAATGCACAGCGTTCTCTCAGCCACCATACAGAATAACCCCCAGGCTTTACCTTCCAGAGGAGTCCCTCGTACTTCTTGACATGGCGGGTCATACCCTGCGAGGGACACGGATGAGAAACAGAGAAAGTAAAAAACCAATCAAAGAAAAAAATCAAAGTAACTTCAGGAAGCCCATTAGCACTCACTCGATGAACGCTGCCTTCAAGGACCTGCTTCATCGCCGTATCACTCGCCAGGTCAAACGCTGTCTGGCCTGTGAGGTGTGGACACACAAGACAAGTGAGGCTTTAGTGCAGTATGTATACAGCAGGAAAAAATACAGATTCCATGATATTTAAAGGTTAATGACAACGGTTATAAATATCAAGGGGTCGTTGACATCCAAACCAGCCCCTGCTTGTGCCTCTCGTGTAATCACAGTTTTTCGAGGCACAGTATTTGACAAAAATAAGGTCAAACTAAATTTCTGCAGAGGCGATAGCTGTTTACTCAGTCTGCTGCTATTCCTGTGTGAGTGGAGGACCTCATGTAGTGAGTTAAAATTGTCGTTCACTTAACACCAGAGGGAAAATGTTTGATACAAGCAGCAGTCTAATGGAACAATAGAGGTGGATGGTTTGTTAAAGGATGAGGCTAGTGTTATTATATATTACATACTGATGTTTTTATTATTTATTGATAGAGTTGTTGACGTCAAAAATCCCATAAAAAGACTAAAACCAACGATGTGTCAGTCCATCCTGTGGCTCTCACCCTCACCCAGCTCATTGCAGCCAACAGTGTGCTTAATTGATGTCTTGGAGCTCTGTGGCCGTGAGGAATGAGTCACGGTTTTGGTCTTTTCATTGAAAGAAGAGAGAATATCACCGGCCTTATCCTTTAAAGACAGAAGGGAGTTCGTGATTGCCGGCTCTGGCTGGTGAGACTTACCTTTCTTGTTCTTAATGTTAGGGCTGGCTCCACTTTTAAGCAGCTTCAAGGCACACTGCCTCTGGCCTCGATAGGCTGCAGAGTGCAGCGGAGTGTTGCCCAGCAGATCTGTGCAGTTGATGTCTGGGGTCTTCTTCCTGCTGAGCTGCAGCGAACACACAGGACAAAAACAGATGGCTTGTCTGGTGCCAAATATCCTGCAGGTCTTTATTATTCTGCTAAGAACTGAAGCACGACTCTTTGATTTCTCCCTCTGTGTCCAAGAGCTAGAATAGTTAGGACTGCTCAAAACATTCCTGACAGTGTCCATTTTGTGAGCTTCTTTTGGCACATGTATTCCTTCTTTCAGAGCCGTTTGCTAATGAGGCTTCTGTGGACAATTGTCCTGTTGTCACAGAGATTTACAGGGCGTAGCAGAGAGTACACATGTCTGGACTTGTGAACATGTGAAGATATCTGGGAGTGTAGCATGGTCAAAGTGACAGACTGATATTGCAATCCATACAGCGATGCCACTAGTGTAGCTAATAAAATCTGAATTGAATTTAAAGGAATGCTTCACCCCCAAAATGACCATTTCTATATTGATTACTCATCCCATGTTGCGTTGAATTCATGAAGCAAACTTTGTTTTTCTCGCCTGCCACCATGGTGAACAGAGAATCCAAAAGCAGAGAGGTCTTTATGGGAGGAGGCCACGCTCAACGTCAGCAAAAGTATATCAAAACATCTGGTAACAAACTCTCACACAGCTGATGCAGTATAATCTAGGGCCCCGATCACACAGGAAGCAGGTTTTGCTGGTTGCAAAACGCAAGGAGCACTGCTGGTAAAAAAAAAAAAAAAGCTTATTGTGTGTGTGTTTTTTTTTTCTTCACCGTAATTAGTAGCTAGTTACTTAAATGTTGAGGCAGAGGGTACCTGCTGTAGCTCTGGTTGAAGGTGAGAGGCTGTCAGCAGATAAACAGAGATCTGTGTGGGTACATGAGACCCTAAAAAAG